>JAVCKT010032868.1:0-26908 GCA_032273925.1 Rhynchotus rufescens
TCCAGGCAGGTTGGGAAGATCTCCAGAGAAGGAGACTCCACAGCCTCCCTGGGCAGCCTGTGCCAGGGCTCTGTCACTCTCACCATCAAGTGAGGTCCTTCCTCGTGCTCAGGCAGAACTTCCTGTGCTTGGGTTTTCGGCGGTTGCCCTTGTCCTGTCGCTCAGCACCACTGACAGTCAGTCAGTCTGGCCCCATCTCTTAATACCCTCCGCTGGGGTGTTTGTGCTCCCCGATGAGACCCCTTGTTCTGGGCCTCCCCTCTGCCCCTTCTCGCCGCCTTCAGCCCCGCGTGTGGCTGGCAGCACAGGGCATGGAGCTGCACGCACGTCCCACGAGACAGACATCCCACTCCTGCTCCAATGCCTTCCAGCACATTTTATTCTGAAGAGACCCATACAAACACCGACACGTACTTCCCATTTGCACTTTTTTTTTTAAACCATTCATTTTAAACAACAGGTAACTTCTGTACAACAGGAACAAACTTTACACGTTAGTAGGAGTTGACTTTACACTAGATGACGGCAAAATAATGCTCTGTAAGCTAGTGTTAGAAAAGATACTGTTTGCAATAGCAGTTTGCCTGTAAACATGTAAAAATAAGTTAGAGAAGTTGGTTCAGAAAACATCAGGATCATTGGGCTGTCACTACGCAGCTTCAGTCAGATTGGTCTTTTCTCTTTTTCTCTCCGCGTACCAAGGCACAGCGGGCTGCAACTAGTGCGGGTGTAAATGCCGACGGTCTTGTGTGCTGACCAAAACCTACCCGAAGAGCTACAGTCACTGAATTAAACTCCACATCACTTCGTGAGATCCACTTCACACGTTGCAACGTCCCAGCAGGACTTCAAACAACTGACGAACAGAGCGAAACTGGTTAGGACACCTGAAACAAGGCGTTACATCCTACGCCGGGCTGTAGGCTAGAGCTACGCTACCTGCTTTAACACATACTTACACCTCTAGAAACCATTGAAGCTACTGTAGCAAACAAGCAGTAGTACAAATACAAACGGGACTGGGATTTAGTTTTTCTTGTCGTAGAAACACACACAGTGAGGTTCACAGGAGCTGACCCACTCAAACAGATTCTATCTTACAACTTTTTCAAGGAGAAATGTTTACTTTTCCGTCTGTACAGAAGGTTACTGTTGAACAAAACCATCACATTTCCTTCAATTACGCCACCAGCAACCACCTGCATCAGAAGGGAGCCACCCGCCGGCCCAGGGCGCGGGAGCTGCGCGCGCCCGTGCTGTGCTCTGAGTTTCTGTGCTTTTGTTTCCCTCACGCTGCTGGCAAAGGGTCGGGGAAGGGCGCTGCGAGGACAGCCCTTGGCTTCGGCCGCGCCGCCCCGGGGCCGGGGCCCGCGGCGCTTCTCTTGGGCTGCGAGCTCTGCGCCCCTGTAGCGCGGCTTCCCAACACAACCATACATTCCATCGGGTATAAAGTGTAAACTCAGCATCAAGCCTAACACTTGAATTCGTAAAATAAAATTAAAAAAAAAACACCACAGTACAACACGAGCCATCGTCTTGGCTCTTGGCGGCTGCCCTGGCTGCGGTATCGAGAGGCACGAGGCGTGCGGGCCCAGGGCAGCTGCTGAGGGGGCCAGGCTGCGTTTGAGCGGCGCTTGCGGCAGCTCTGGTGCCACGCGGCCGGAGCTCCCCGAACACCAGCTGGGGTGATGGAGACGCCAAGGCCTGGCCGCCTCAGCTGCCTGTTCGAGCTATGGTCGCCCTAGGCACATGGCAGGGCAACCTCATGGCCGACAGCGGTTTCTGGAAGCTGTGAAACCCCACGGCAGATCCAAGGGCAGACCCTGGCCTTCGGAGGCGCCTGGCGGCAGGCGGGATCCGCGGCTCTCTGTGCGGCAGCCCCTGCAACCCGCCGCCCCCTCCGAGGGCCCCGGCAGCACTGAGGCCGCCCCTGGCCCAAGGGACGCGCTCTAGGAAGCCCAGCCGTCCTTACAGGCCAAGCGCAGGCTCTCGCACCAACAGCAGGACTGCCCCGGCTTCTGGTAGACCTCTTGGTCGTCTAGTTCATTAATCCAGCCTCTCAGCAAGCCTTTGCTTCCTGGGGCGGGGGTGTGTAAAGATGAAGAAAGTGCTGGTTTTAGGTGTGAGCCCTGCTCAAGGCTGCGCCCAGGGCCTGCATGTCCTGCACCCGCGTGATGGTGCCGCCGGCTGCCTCTCCAGCACCACGGAGCCCCAAGGTGGTAGTGGGAAGTGCTGGGAGGCATCCCTGGCTTCCAAGGGCCAAGGGCAGACAGGTAAACACAGACAGGGGGCCGGCGGGCTCCCCTCTCCTGAAGCGCCGTGCCCCACACAGCAGCTGGCTTGGCACTGCGCTGCACACGCAGCTCCTAAAGCCAGGGAGAGAAACGCTGCCGGGCGGCACTCGCACTTCAAACCCCAGACCCCCCCCTTTTCTTTTTTGCTAAGTAAGCTTATTGTAAGTGTCACTTTGGTGCTTTTGTTTTGTTTTCTTCAACGACACAGGAACCAGCGCCTGCGTGCCTGGGAAGGAAGGAAGCAGCTGACCCACATTCTGAAGCCGGGGCTCATCCTCACAGATTGCCAAGGCTGCTGAAAGGATGTGGCCAAATACCCGCGTTCCCTCCCAAAGAGGTAAGCGGCCTCCGAGTTCGCATGCGTAACTCGGAACTTGCAGCAGGGCTGGCGGCTGTTCTGCAGGCGTGGTTTTAAGCAAGAGGAAAGCTTACTTAGATGTCACTTTTGAACCAAGGATGCACGTGTTCAAAGACCTAGAAAGGCCGGCTACACCAATGCTGGACTCGCTTTCACCTGCCCAAACTGGAATATCCAACCCTGCCCATAGTTCATTCTCAGCCTCAGAGATTACTTGGAATGGTTGGAGTGGGGAAAAAGTGTCCAAATATTTCAGACCCTGTACAAATACTCGTTCGTGTTTTGGGAGCAGTAGCACTTATTTGAAATCCCCACAGTGATGCTGTGAGTCAGGGCTCCGCTCAGAGCCATTTGCATTTTTTCTTTTCGTCAAATAAGGCCTTGACTTGCTGGAGCTGCTTCTCGACTTCTTCAAACCCCCGTTCACGCTCGAGTTTGCTGACAATCTGTTAGCAATTAGAAAGAGAGAATATTTTCTTTAGTGCTTTTTCTTTTTTTGCTACTTGCTCCTTTTTCTGCATTCAAACAAACGCTGGCAGACAAACCCATCCAAATGTATGCCTGTGCGTAAACATTTTTTTTTCCTGACTTTAACTATTTTTACAGTTTTCCTTGCAAGTGACTTCTGTGATTACAGGACTTGCAACACTTCTAAAAATATATCTGTAAATGTATACAGAAGTAAGACAAAGCCACCTCGAAGAAACAAGCAAGCTCCCGCGCAGGAATGCTGGTAGGGGGCTACATGGCTACGTGCTCCTGGGCGAGAAGGGGCAGCTCCTGTCAGCCGGGGCGCCGGCTGCAGCTGCTTCCCTTCAGGAATCGGAGTGGGGCCCAGGAGCGGGCAGGGCCCCCGCTCTAGGGCTGCTGTGCGAGGGGCTCACGCTCGCTTGACGGGAGAGCTGGGGCTGCGGCCGGAGCGCACACGAGCACTGCGGGACGCAGGCGCCTGGTGGCGGGGACGGCTCTGGGAGGCCGGGCCTGCGCCGCAGCGTCTCCCCCAGCGCCGCCCCGAGCGCTTCACGCCACGCGTGTCCCCGGCGGCCGGGCGAGCGCTGAGGTGTGTGACAGCCCTGCGCCCCACACGCTCCTGGAGCCCTGCGCCCCACACGCTCCTGGAGCCCCTTCCAGGCGTCCCGCGGGGCCGGCCCGACACGAGGCACGACGCGCCAGCGGCACTGCGGCGCCGCGCGGCCGGAGCGCAGCCGCTTACCTCCTCGTAATACTTCCCTATGTACTTGTAGATCTCAATCAAGGCCACTTCCTCATTAAATTCGTTTTCATGTTTCTAAAACAGAAGAGAGTTCTGGTCAGATAGTTCTTCTTTTCTAAAGCAGAAGTGACAGGAAAGAAAACCGAAGTTCTCAGTTCTCAGCCATACCTTGGATTCCTGAGTTAAAAATTCTTCAACTTCTGAAGGGGAGAGTGGAGGCAGGTCCCTGATGGCTTTGTAATAAGCTTTCACCTCCTTCTTGTACAGAGGAATGTCCTTGGCATAGAGAAGCTTATTTGTTGGTGCTTCCTTAAGAGAAATTTTTGAAGCCTTGTCAGTTTTAACAGCACGGGTTTCCCGAGGTCCCACCTCCCCACAGCTACCAGTATCTAACTGCATCTGCTTTCGGTGTGATTAGCTCCTCTTTGCAGTGGTTACATGCACGGACTCCAGGTTATGAAACGCAGACGAGGAGGAGACAAAGGGCTCTGGTCGCAGAGCCCTGCGTTTCGGGACAGCTGCCGCAGAACCATTCCCAGCGGCATCAGCAGCACCAGCCGTTTGTCCCTCGGACACGTCGTCCCTTCTGCTCCCGCCTCGCTCGCGGGACAGGGGCCTGAGGCTGCCGCGCTGGTGTCCCACGGGACACGGCGGCGCTCCGGGAGGTCCCCTGCTCCTGGGCACAGTGCCAGGCCCTGCTGGCAGCTCCGTGCGGGCAGAGGGACCCAGCGGGCAGAGGCACCGCAGTCCCCTCTGCCACGGAGCGCAGAGCAGCTCAGCCCAGGGACCAGCCCTGGGAGCCCCCAGGGCAGCCGCTCCGGGCGCCTCCGGGCTCATCCCGGGAAACGCTGGCGGCAGCACCGCGAGCCCCACCTGGAAGCTGCATCTCCAGAAGAAAGTGGGGCCTGGTCACTTCCTGCATCTGAACTTCTTTGACTCATGGGGAGTAAAACATATTTTATAACCTGCGCCGTGTCCCTCCTGTTACCACGCTCTGCTGGAGCAAGGCCACTTGCTTTCTAAGTGGTTAAGGATATTTTAAGAGAAAGGCTAGAAATCACAACAATAAATACATCTTAGTAAAGGATCAGGGCCTTCACTGCACTGCAAACATCCGTGAGGGTTCTGCACCCCTTTTTCTCCAAAGGGCCAGGGAGCAGTTGTGTCAACAGCACTGCCTGTGCTAAGTGCTGCATCCTCAGTCTGCTCCTCCAGGATCTTAACAGGCCCTGCTTATTTTCCATCAATTAAGTGATGTGATTCATTTTAATTCACGGCACTTCACGACACTAGGTAAATAAGGACATTGCCCTAAATGGGTGAGCAGCTGCTACAGATCACACAGGAAATATGATACTTTTGCGGGGGGGTTAAAAAATCTCTAGATGTGAGGTTTTGCCTGATCAAAAAACTTCCTGGTTTGGTCCAAAGAAAAGGAAGAAATCCTCAGGGAAAAAAAAAAGTAGAAGTTATTTCTGATCCTGATAGCTCTGGGCATTGTGCTAAAGAGCTTCTGATTGCAAGTTTCATGGATTTATTTTTTTCCTGCAGTAAGTAGTTCTGGGTATAAAAAGACAGCAGCCAATACACCGTGAAAAAGAACTGTTGCAAACTTCAGAGCTCCTTGAAGTTCCCTTATTGACAAGTGTTTTCTGTCCTAAGCAGTCCATTTTTTTTCTGCCACATACAGATCAAATAACGTCAATACTTCTAGGATCTTTAGTTAAAAGCTATTTAAAAATCAATATCTTAATTTTCACCTTCTTCCTCACATTATAAAAATATGATGTGCAGAAATTAATTGCACAACATAAGCAGCAGGAGCAGTGAGCTGCAAACATGACATTCAGGTAGCTGCATCTTTCTAGACCACTGAATTCCTCAGTATCATGTGAGTTAAAGCATCAAGGATTGGAACGTGGCCAGTGACAGCTTCACCTCTAACTTCAGCAGAGCCCAGATTTCATCCCTTAAATCACTATACAATTAAGACAGGTGTATTTTGAGAAATTAGCAAAAGGGCAGCATTACCTTCCCCAGTGTCTGCTCTGCTAGAGAAAAGGCATCCATGAAAGCTTGTGCGATTACAGACAAACAGCCATCTATATGTGAAGTCTTCTTAATATCAAAGACAAACTGAGGATTCTTCAGTATATTCACCCAGAAGCGAAGAGGAAGACTAGTCAGAGAAAAGACAAGCACATTTAACCACTTAGGTCATGCAACTGCTGTGAAAATGGTAGTTTAAATGCACTGCATTCGTGAGGATAGGCACAAGTCCCTGCTGCTTTTTCATGTGAAAAAGGGCACTGGGAAACAAACACCGGGGCAAACATGTTGGTTGGGTCAGCTCTCCAGCTTCAAATGGCAGTGAGTTCTGCTCTCAACCTGCACCCACTTCTTTCTGAGTGTGAAGTCTGTGGGTGGGCTAAGAAGTCCTGTAAGCTACAGTGGTTTCTATCTGTAGCTAATCTATGTATTAAAATTACTGGGACCCACCAAGCCAAATCACAGAAGTTAGTGGGCGGATCTCACTTTGTTTCTGCTTGAAGCTCTATGTTCTTTGTGAGCTGTAATCCTGTGGTGGCCTTTGCTTTAGCACAATCACACTCTATCACAGCAGGCTTTGCAGCAGCTTAAACAACACGAGGCAGCAGCTCAGGCTGTTGGCATTTTCACTTGAACAGGCCCAAATCCTGCTCTTCTCATGGCTGGTGACGTGTTCTGCCTGTGCAGCTCCGCTCGTGGAGAAGCTCATGTGCACATGAGCGCTCGTGGCCTTACCTGTTGGTCTTCCATATATGAACCACATCGGGGTCTGTAATTTTTTTGCTCTCAGCCTGGGCATCCAGAAAGTCAAAGAAGTACTTGATGGCAACCGGAGCTCTATTGTTAGGTAAACTCCAAATGCTTCGGAAGAGCTTTTCAACAACGGAGTGAATGGCGACCTGGAGAGGAAGCCAACAAGAAGTGCTGTTATTGCACATGGAAAAGAACAAGCTTGTCTCAGAAAGCTGAACGTGCCCCAGGGAACCACGTGTCGAAACTACAATGCACTTGTGGTAAACATTTAGGGCACAGGTTATTAACAAATGAGTAAGTCAAAAGGGAAAAAAAAACCCTGTGAAATGCACCATAACGAGCTGCTTTCACATCTCAACCATTCTTTGCTGACAAAATTGTGGTGAACTTCATGATGAACCATAGGTGGAAGGACTCCTTTGCAAGGTTTCTTGAACAAGGAAATGAATGGCAGCTCTGCAGCTTGCATCTTTTTTAGAAGGCATTTGGAGCTTCATTGCTGGGAGTCAGAGTGCGGTAAGGAGGAGGTGAACCAGGATTCTAGGGGGTTGCTCTTCATCATAACATGGAAGGTGTGTGGCACGATGCCCTTCTCACCAGCACTTTGCTGATCTAACTCATAATGGAGAAGTCAAGGAGCTACCCCTAAGCTAAGGGCACTGGTGACATACAGAGATATCTGTATTAGAGAAAGAGCCTGAACACTGGGCACTTGCAACCCAGAAGCAAAACTGCTAAACAAGAGCTTAGTTGCTGCAGTACCTACTGACATCTTCACAAGGTATTTAGAGACAAACAAAGCAAAACACTGGTACGCAAAACACTGGTACTGGAACTGAGGCTGTGGGAGCAGGGCCTGCAGCAGTGCAGTTTGCTCCAGCGTGAGGCGCGTTACACACACATTTTACTGCTGTTAAGAAGAGCGCTGTCTTACTTTGAAGAAAGAGGTGATTAATTAGAAGCATTTAAAGACTCTTTCTCAAGAGGCTGCTCTTTTCTTTTGTACATCAGGACCGTAAGATATTACTAGTTCACCCCAGCAGTTCCTGAGGGATCACGCTAGTTCCCGTGCCTCTTGAGAAATGAGCGGTCTTGCCTTGCACTTTGGGTACCATCCCAAATCACTCCTGATGCTGTCATCAACAATGTAATTAATTAATCACTGATAGATTTTTAAATGAAAGAGGGCCATAATGAGCATCCCATCAGGCCTCCTGTATCACATAGCTCTGTGTTGTGCACTGATTTATGTTTTAACTAATATGCCACTGCTAAAGAGTTTTATATCCTCTTTGAATATGTCAGAAACAAGATGGTATTAATAGACATATGAACAGGGCTTATTCCTAAGAAATGTGCATTGTGCAATGTAGATAATTATATTATAAATGGACATTGTTTTTCAAACTCATGTAGTGACTTTGGGTATTCAACCTGAGACCCTATAAAATATTTTGTTTCAGTTAGATGGTGGGTAGTGTCTTCTCAAATACAAGTTCTGCCAATGTCTCTAGGCTGGGCAACTGTGGAAATTGCTCACTGGAGGTTCTCCCTTAAAAAAGGAGAATTTTTGCTCAGTTGAATTCAAAGACAAAACTCACTCCCTATAGCCTTCACTATGTCTTTTTAGGCAGAAAAAGAAATGTTGTGAATGAGACTCAGAGGGTGTATAATGAAGACTCTGTAATTTTGTCTTTAATTTGTACTTCTGCTGCACCAAATGAGCCAAAGCTAACACCAGCCCTCTCCTAAAGCAAGTCCTTAGCATTTACCTTGGTGGACAGAAGCTTTGTCAAATACATTTCTTTTACTTTGAATTTTTGCTTTCCTTTTTGACCTGCTCCTTTCACATCTTTGTTTGCTTCAGAGTCTGGTAAAATCTGTTATGAAGAGATCAGATGATCAGTTACACAGATAGGAGCATTTAGTCTTAAATCCACCCCTTAATAGTGCATGTACTGAACTCACCAAGTGGCAGTGGTTGTCAGAGTAGTCCACATCTACATAACAGAAAGCAGAAAGGCAACAGGCATTAATGACAGGCACAGTTACAAGCTTGTGCATTCGGGGCTCTGGCGGGCTCTGGGCTGTGCGCAGGGGGATGTGTGAGGATGCACAACGTGCAGCTGCCACATCAGGAGTGTGAGGGAAGTCTTGGAGGAAAGGACAGGTCCTGGCTCGTGTCCCCAGTGCCAGTCCCTGACTACAACCATGAAACTAGACTGCTGGCACCGCTGCTGGTTAAGCAGCAGCAGCAGCAAAGGGAGCTCCCCTGAAAGCAGGATAGCAAACAGAGGAGATTTGACTGCAGCGGTGCAGCTGCTGTTACGATGCCCAACGCGCCGGGCAGGCCGGCCCTTGTGAGGGGGCAAAGCCGTCCCCGGGACTCGTGTCTCCGCATGGGAGGCTCCTTCCCCGGCTTCAGGGGCCCACGTTGGTGGCAAGGGGGAACAGCCCAATCCTGGGGTGACACTGAGGAGTGTCCCTAGGTGCTGGAAAGCCTACCTGGAGCCATGCACATCCCAGAAGCACAGGTAAGCAGGACGCAGTCCCAGGCCCCCCTCTAACTCATGTGCAGTCGAGACAGAGGAGACCAACTTTCAGAAACGCAGCAAAGACAGAAATGGAAGTTCTGAACTGTGTTTTTATACTTTGTGCCTGTGATGCATATCGCAGGATATGTTTTCTGTATTGGTCTCATCAGCCAGCGTTCTGTGGAATTTGGACTTCCCTGCCCCGTTTCCTGCCTATTAGTCTGTATCTTTAATCACTTGGTTGCCTGAGACCGTGTGTCCTTGTGCCTCTGCTTTGCCTTCTTTCTCCCCGGAGGCTCCCCGTGCCTGCCAGGGACAGGGTAAAGCAGCTTTCCCTGCTGCTCTCTTGCATCCATGTGCCGACCCTTCTGACCCGCTATTGACCAAGATACAACCCTTATCACTGACATAACATTGACACAACACCTGAGCCCCTCACGGCCCCAGCCCTTTCCTTCCGACAGGCTAAACAGGCTGCAGTTCCTCCCTTACCTGCCCGGGTGCTTGTTTTCTTTTTGAAGACTTTTATAGTTGCTCCATTCGAAATCTGAAAGCAGAAAGGCACACGTGTCTCTGAGGCCGCGGGCAGCGCTGGCAAGGCCGCGGTTTCGCTTCCCCCGCGGCAGGGCAGGCGGCGGAGCTCCCCTCGGCACCGCCCGCGGCTCCCAGCGGCACCGGCACCAGCACCGGCACCGGCACCAGCACCGGCACCGGCACCAGCACCGGCACCACAGCCACCTCCTCGCCTGGGCCCGGCCATGCCGCTTCCCGGGAATCCAGCCTCTAAGGCCTTGCCTTTTCCTTGACTTCTTGGGTTCAGCCCCACTCTGGGCATCTCACTTCCATGTCCTGCCTTGTGGCTCTTTCTTTTTGCATTCATTTTCTACTGATTTCTCAGGCCAGACTCTGTGGCTTCAGTTCAGCAGGGTCTTATGGGATGGTGGTGCAGAGAGGGGAACACCAGGATTTCTATCCCAGCCCCTTTCCCAGCTCCATCTCTCCCTCGTGAGTAAGGGAAGGTGGACCAGAGGATGCTTATGGAGGCACCATGTTGAGACTGCTCATACAGCCCAGCCTGGTGCTCCAAAAAACTATGCTCGACCTTCAGTCCCCAGAGTGACTGAAATATTTGTGCCCCGGGGACACGGAGGGCAGGATCACTATCTAGGCACCTCGGGATTTCTGCAGAAATCTTGCTCCTCTGCTGCCCCTGTGTTTGTAGTGCTGCTAGGACAGTAACTACTGTCTTTAGAAGAAGGGGGCAAGTCACACTGCTGTTGTCAAAGAGCAGCTCCAGAGCGTCTCCCACCGAGAGCTGCCCCTGCTCTGCTGTCAAGCGCTGGGTTTCGCCAAGTGCTGGTCTACTTCCCTCTATAAATACAAAAACAACTGGCCAGTGCTCGGCAGGGATCTCCGCCAAAATAATTTAAGTGTTTTTTAAACCTTGGCAGCCAGCCCGGTGCGAGAAACTCGTTTAAACATTAAGATACTCTATCAAAAGCCGTGTCGGGTGCCAAAGAAATCTGCACTTAGTTACACTTGCTCCTGGAAAGTAAATACAGCCTATTTTATAAGCCTGTTTTTCTTTCAGTGTCTCCATTTATCGCGCAGCCTTTGGCAGATGCTGCGGACAACCCGCGCCGAGCACCTCGACACCCCACGGCCACGGCAGGGCGGGCACCAGCGAGAGCCACGGGGCGAGCGGCCACCTCGCTGCCGGGGGGCAGAGCGGGAGCCACGGCCCGAGCAAGGAGATGTCCCGGCAAGGAGATGTCCTGGCAAGGAGATGTCCAGAGCAAGGAGATGTCCTGGCAAGGAGATGTCCAGAGCAAGGAGATGTCCAGAGCAAGGAGATGTCCCGACAAAGAGATGTCCTGGCAAGGAGATGTCCAGAGCAAGGAGATATCCATAGCAAGGAGATGTCCTGACAAGGAGATGTCCCGAGCAAGGACATGTCCAGAGCAAGGACATGTCCCGACAAGGAGATGTCCCGACAAGGAGATGTCCTGAGCAAGGAGATATCCCGACAAGGAGATGTCCCGAGCAAGGAGATGTCCCGAGCAAGGAGATGTCCTGACAAGGAGATGTCCCGATAAGGAGATGTCCAGAGCAAAGAAATGTCCTGAGCAAGGAGATATCCAGAGCAAGGAGATGTCCTGACAAGGAGATGTCCTGCCAAGCAGCAGGAGAGCAGCACGGTGCTGCGAGGGGCAGCTCCGCTCCTGGGGAAGGGGCCGGGCACAGAGATCGCTGCTTCCCACTTGGAACTGGAGATGTGGCTGCGGGGCCCGGGAGCAGTGTCACCCTTAAAATAGGTGTAGAAATTATGCCTGCTTTTTCAGGGGATTAATTCTGGGGCATTTACAATGCAACCTCCCCACACCTGAATGTCTTAAGAAGACTTGATGGAATTTCCCACTTGAAAAAAGAAGAGTCTAGTTGCTTTCTAGTGCTTAAGGCTGTCAAACAAAAGGAATAATCCAGGCTTGCCACGACTCCCTAGGCACCACTGAAATGCAAGCTGGCAATCCCCAGGCAGTGCTACCACCCTCACACTGCACACGCAGCATTTCCTTTTCATGTTTTTCTTGCTAATGGGATGTCTCCACATTCCCTTCAGCATTGCTATGAATACCAAAAAAAAAAAAAAAAAAAAAAGAGACATACAAATGGCTGATTTGCCCTGATGCCACCAAGCTTCTGCCTAGAACATATTTTGTCATGTTCAGAAGAAGTGAGCTAAAATATCAGCACAATTTCCATAAGACAGCCACTGAGCTATAATTAGTATAGTTACAGCTTTGCAAAAACAACTGAACCATCAGTTGTATCTGCCTCTAGAAACCACAGGGGGAAACAGAGACCGGGTCAAAGATGGCCAGGGATGACAGTGACCAGCTGGATAAGACTCATTTGTGACGAAGTCTGAGCCCTTGCTCAGGAATTGTGAGCAGCTGCTGAGGAAAACCAGCCAGCACTTGCCATAGTTGCCCCCCGAAAAGAAGGCTGGTATTGCCTTGACGGACAGGAGCCCAAACACCCGATGAGTTCTGGGCCTCTGCTGCACAGACACTGACTGCAGCACTACGATGTCCTGACTCGTGCAAAGCCTTTACCAAGCAGAGGTGAGTCCCATGCTCATCTAGAGACAAGATTCCAGAGAGGCGCAGGAAAAGCTGTGCTTAAAGTACCAGACTGTGACTGAGGACATTTGGGTTCATCACTGCCTCCTGTGATGTAAGGGGAGCAACAAACCTCTACAGAAATCCATGAGCCGACTCCAGACGAGTTTGTTCCACACTTGAATACCCTAATGCTTCACCCAAGCTACAAACAGTCCTGCTAGGACTCTCTGTCCCTATCTGAACTGACTCCTGGGGACTCCAATTTGTTCAGCTGGCTCAGCTTTCTCAGCATCATGTTGCATGGCATGACACTGGCCTGCACCCACCAGCAAAACATTGAAATAAATACAATTAAACCATTGTGTTAAGAGCCAGATTTTCAAAGCCAACAACTAAGCACAAAAGAACCTCACTAAAAACACTCAGCACACTAACCTCATTTTCAAAATCTGGCTGTAAGCTCCAAAATTTGAGCTACCACGTCACCTGAGGCCAGTCACCTGCTGTACATCTGACTCATCTCTCTCCCTCTGTTTTGTCCTACATCCTGTCTCCAAACTCCCTGGAGAGGCAGTGCTGCTCACCAGGCTCTTGCAAAGTGCCAAGCCCCAAGGGGCTCTGCTATCAGCTGGGGAGCTCGTGTGCTGCTGCACTGACACACAGATTTGGGAAGTGAGACACTGAAGAGAGTTGGTTTATAGGGGCAACTGGAAATGGGGAGGAAAAAATTATGGGTTAAGAGGTCACTCTGGATGGAAGCAGAAGTAGAGAATAGAGGAAGGAGTCAGATGTGCAAGATCTCAAAAGAAAGAGCAAAAAGACCTCAGCAGTTATTTCTTCTCTGCCTCTTGCTGAGTTTTCACAGGCATTACCGCTACCTGTTCAACTAATCAAAATATGAAAAAGACCAAACAATTGTTCACGGTGCAACAAAAACTCAGCAGCAGAGATTAGACTCAGGGTAGTGTTCAGAGCTAAAAATCAGATGCCCTTTTAACTGAATTTCCCAGCTGAAAGGGGAACAGTTTATCTGATATACCTAAACCAAGCACCCTCTGCAACAAGCAAACCTCTTTGAAAAGTAACAGAAAACATGTGACTCATAAGTAAGGAAGTCGTATCACAACAGTTCTTTCTTTCTGTTGATGGTGCTCAGTTGTCTTTTTGAGATTTTGATCAGCCAAAGTATTTCTGTGCAGGCAGTATGCAGGAGGTGGGGAGCAAGCCCTTCTCCGCTTCCTGGCGTGGTCTGCATCCTTACCTCGTAATGACCGATGGTGTTCAGCCTCCTTATCCCATCCTCCATCATCTCTGAGGAACTGTCAATATCCAGCAGTTCTCTCTGCTGCTCCTCAGATACCAGTTCTGCAGAAGGACAGCAATAAAACACAATTACAGCCCAACTGCCTTCTGTCTGCACAGATTTTTGTAAAAAAAAAACAAAAACGCAAGAAAATCTATTTATTTTTAGACCAAAAGATCACAACTAAGCTCTGTTTCTCCCTGATGGCTTCAGTTACTGTAGGCTCTTGCTTTCCTTTGTGTTGGTCACTGTTTTCAGAGGTGCTTTCATCTAATGTTGCTCAGGAATATCCAGCCCAGAGCTCAGAGGCCACTTGTAAAGACCAAGACCAGGCATTAGTACATGTCTAGTCACAGATATGCAGCTCTCCTGGCCTCCTCTTTCCTGAGAGCCCCTGGCAGCTGGGCTGGGAGGGGGCTGCCTTACACAGGTGGTAGTCCTGTCCCACCACAGTCATTCCTAAAGGTCCTGAGCCCGTTGTGTGATAGCAACCACCAGCAGGAAGGAGTGGTCACTACAACAACCTTTCCAAGCATGCACAGAGCACCACAGTGCTCTCAGAGGGCACCATATACAGGTGAGAAAATATGTTCTGATCCCACTGGTCTGTTTGTAGTCACTGTCTTTCCTGGTGACAATTTGTTACCTGGTAGAGGATATATTTGCACAATACGCCTCATCTCCTGGCTGGGGAGAAGCCCTGGTAAGCTGCTCTCCCTTGCTTCTCAATTAAGTCACGTACAGCCTGGATACTAGAGGGAGTTTCCTTTTAATGTTGGTGTGCAGTCTGTGTTACCAGTTCAGATCAGGAGTGAATGCTCAGAGGTAGTATCTGCTGTGTGCTCTCCATAGCCCTCTAGGTCCTCATCCTCTCAGCTTCCTTGCAGCACTCCCTCACTCTTTCTCTCTTCTTCTGCTTCTTTTTTTTTTTTTTCTTTTGTAACCACACCAATCTAATCATTGCAAATTCCTCCTTACCTAATAAAGCCAACAGCTGGGTTTTAGGGAATATGAGGACAAAACGTTGAGGGTCAGAGCTACTATATAATACTAGCAATTTTGCTGACCAAGTGTGCTCCACTCCTTTGCCATGTTGAGACTAGAAGAGAGGTGCATATGTAACATGGGTGTCTGTTAACTGCATGCTAAAATCCTTGCAGATGTGAAACAGAGATAATTCTGATGTTCTAACTAGCAGCATAAACAATCTGGCATTTCCACAGAAAATCATTACAACAGGCAGAGTCTGCCTAAAAGCTAAAAAAATTTAAAAAATTAAAAAATAAAGCCAAAGGTAGGAATTCCCCAAAGACAACTCTACAGAATGAAGAGTGAACTTGATAAAAATATAGCACAGTGAGACCCCCTTACCAAGACCAATCTCATGCAGCTGAAGACCATAGAGAAAGCCATTCTTATTAAGGAACGCCTGAAGGCTCTTCTCCTTGGCTTGCCCTATGGTGTCGCAGTCCAGGACGTTCACCGGGATGGTCTGACAGGCGTCTCCACTCTCATTTTCTGGGATTTTTTCAAAGATGACGTTCACTGTCTGGGGACAAAAACATACATTAGTCTGACTTACAAGGAACACCTGGCATGGCAGACTCCTGCTGGCAATCCCAGTAGGACATAAGGTTCGACACACTCCGCTGGGCTTTCAGAATATTCGTTATTAAGGCCACTTCAAATAAAGGTTATTTCACTGAAGTTACACAATGAAACACTTAAGAGTTCCTTGTGTCTGAAAAATCAAACATAAACAGCTGCATGTTTCCAAAGCTGCATTTTGTGTTCTGCTTTTCTGCAAGTCTATTTCAGTTAGTTACCACAAAGGACGGGAGGCCAGGAAAAATTATTATGTATGCTCTAAAAAAAGATCTTGTATTTTATTTGAAATGAATGCCTTAGCAGCAAAACTGTAAGTGACTAAAGATCTGATAAGGTTGCTAAGTAAGTCAGTAAGTCAGTCATCATGGTAAGCATGACTGATTTTGAGTAGATTTGAAGCAATGGTAAAACGCACACATACACCAGAAAATTATGCCGTGTACTTTATATCATGCAAAATAATATATATACCTCCCCTGTAGTTGTATCAGTTTCTGTCTGCACACAGCCACGGCTCTGGAGGCAGCAGAGATCAGACCTCCTGCAGAAGCAGTGGAAGGGGAACTACGTTACGGCAAACACACTCTGAAGGGATGGAGCTCGCTCAGCAAAGGGTCAGCGTCTTCTGCTGGCCACCACTGTGGGTCAAGCACCCCACGGGTGACGGCCTGTCCACGTACACTGCCCCTCAGAGCTGCTCTTTGCTGGGCAGCTCCCCTGCTGCACCACACACAGTGCGAGGCCGGGGCTGGAGGGGACATCAGCCCTACACAGGAACATCTCCAGGGAACCCTCTGGTCTGGCCAGGCCCATCGACTGCTTTCAGAAAGGGATGGAAAGAAGGATGAGCCCAGGATAGCTAAGGCAAGGTGATAACAGCGAAGATCTGCCATGGCACAGCCTGCTGCTTGCAGAGACAACAGCGCTGTTCAGCTACATGCACATGGAGCTCCCTAGGACAGGATTAAAGTCAGTGCTCTAGATACCTACACCTGCCTGTGAGTGAGGTAGGGAGATGGGTGAACTTTGAATCCTCCTGGCTGTTGGACCCCCAGGTCTAATAAAGATATTCCAGTAGAAAAGTGAGGGCTGTGGCTGTGACTCAGTAAAGGTGTGACCGTTAGAAGAGGAAGCAGCCCAAAATGTTTATTATTTTTCAAGCTGTCATGTGAGGGAAAGAACTTGTGCCAGGTTGCTGCAGGAGCCTGCTCTCCCTTCTCAGAGAAAATGAGTTTTTAATAGGTGCAGAGTACTATTTTGTGCTTAACTACCCAGGCAGAGTGGAAACTACCACTCACTGCTGGTGAAAAGAAGTGGTCTAGTGAGGCATGCACAAACTCTACTGTTACTACAGAAGCAGAGGAGTATTAAAAACAAGGTGGTAAAACAGCAGGATTTAGTGAACACTTGGCCCTAACAGTCATAATTGAGAACAGCTTAATCAGAGATGTAAAACTGTGAGCAAAATGAGTCTACCGAAAGGTCAGACCCAACAGAACAGGAGGAGATGCAGGAGCGGTGCCTGCAGGAGGAGACACAGGCTGGTTGCCATGCCTGGGGTTGGGATTTCACGTGGAAAATTCCTCAAAGAATCTCTTGGCGCGGCAGTGAGGGAGATGTGCTTGGCTAAGCCCATCTCAACAGACAACTGTCCTGTCCTTGACTTGGACTACCCTGAGGGCGGGCTGGGTCTTGAAGGACAGTAATGAAAGCTCCCCACTAGCCCTGAATCCAGCTCTTTGCCTCTTCAGTCTGCCTGCTGGTCTTTCAGGGGTTGCTCTTCCCTCTTCAGCTGATTTCACCTTGTCTTTACCCCCTTGGGTAAAGGTTGGGCTACACATTTCATATTGATTGTGTAGCTGATCCTTCTTGTGCTCGTCACTTACTCGCATGCGGGAGTCCTCCCATCGCTACTCAACTCATTGCTGGGTGACAGGCTGAAAAAAGAGAGTACTAGTCCTTTATGCAGGTGGCATTCAAGTCATTTGCAGACTCCTTCATCAAAAGCATTCATAGCGTGAGGATAATAGCACTTACCACTCAAAGAAGTGGCCAGATGGGAAGAAATACTAATATAAATATTGATAAAAAGTTTTGACACCAAGAGAGGCAGGTAGTTTTTCTGATACAATTTCTTGCAGAAATTAATCTTAAGTGATGAAACGATTGATGGGGAGCTGGAAAAGCCAATTATTATTATGTCTTCTCTCTGCAGTTGAAGTTTTCATAAATCAGATTCCACCTGTCGGACAGCACAATGCCTGGCTTCTGAAACCATTAATCACCAGCCGGCTGTCACAAGCACTGCATTTAGACACTAAGTGTCCAACTGGAAAAAGAATCAGAAGTGACTGCAAAATAATGAAAGCCCTTTTACGGTTAACCCTGAAGGTCAGCAAACATTAGAAAAATCACAGAAGGACACAGAAGACCTGAAGAAACATCACAAGGAAGTTTTCTAAGCTAACTTTGCAAAGGAGTCTCAAAAGAAATACAAGTTAATTTATGGAGAGGCTCAGGAGGAAATTACAGGGCATGCGATGCAACCTAGTAATATGCAGAGTCAAGATTTCATACACTGGGAATTAGTGGTTGGCAACAGAAAGTCACAGGGCTTTTCATCAGAGGCTTAACACAGGTTGCAAGAATTGTTAGAGGCTATTTAAGGAGAACAAGGCAAACATCTGGAACTACTTGTATGTATGGGGGCTAGTTTGGAACCTAGCTAAAACACCCGGGGAAAAAACCTTCACTCGTACAATGACAGCAACAATGACAGTTGAAGACAACGTTCACTGAAAGTCTTTCAAATCTAGGATTTTTCTGAAAATAAACTGCAAACAACAACCTATCTAAGAAAATAAAGCCATTAATAACTGTAACATAATAAATGATAAGTGGTTTATTAAAGAAAGGCTACAGCACTTTTTTTTTTCTTAGATGTAAAGCAAAGTAGTTTGGAAAATGCAAAGGTTCTTTTCAGCTATGCATCTGAGCAGAGTATATTTCCACTTACGTGACAAACTGAGAAGATAAGGGAAACTTTTGTTCAGTAAGGAATCATTCAGAGGAGACAACCCCGTAACAAAGAATACAAAGAAACAGCCTTGAGCCTACTTGTGTCTCTAAGGCTGTGAAACACAACAGACAAGAAAAATCATGTTCATCATATGTTCCTTCTATAGCTACCAGAACAGCTACCCATCAAGGCATTATAGAACAGCCAACAAAGTGGCAGAGAAAATGTTATGGGACTTAAATTAAGGCTCGACAGGTACTAAACAAGGTCAGGGTTGCACTGCTGATGCTCCAGGCTGGTCCTTGCTCTGTATCTAATTCACAGTTCTCTCCTGTCATCAGCATTTGTTCTCCTCACTTCCTAGCAAGGACGGCCGGGCCCTTTTGTGCTGATGAGGCCTCCCCATATATCTCACACCTTTAACAGCCTCCTACGTCGCACAGAGCGTGACCAGTGCTACCAGTGCCATGGCCTCCTGTTGGGAATTGGGCTCCCCTTCTCTGCTTGATTCCCTTACAGCCATCCCACCTCTTCTGAGGCCCTTCTTCCACCCGGTGAAGCAGCTGAGCACCTTAAGCAATCTTTGACCTTGCAGCCTTGCTTCATGTGCCGTCGGGGCTGGTGGCTGAAGGGCTACACTAGATCACTTCTTCCCATCCGAAAACGCGAGCTGGTTTCAGCAACGAGAACTCAACAGCCCCAAACGCTTTTTAAAAAGTAAGTAGTAACTAATTAAGGGAAACTTGTGGCCCTCAAAATGTGCTAGCACCACATCTCCTCTTGGAAGAAGTCCTCCCCTGTTCTTCCACAGCAGAGGCTCCGCCAAGAATATCTGCAGGGTCAGGCTCACGTCGTGTAGGTTTTCCATGTAACTGAGCCATCTGGGTGAAGTACTAACACTGGGCCGTGCCCAGGGCTTTTCATCGGTCGCTGAGCAAATGATTGAGCTTGTGCCCTCGGCCTGCAAAAGGCTCCGTGACACATCCAAGCCTCTTTCAAGGCAGCTTTATTTCTCAGTAATCAGATACAAGCCCAGCGTGAAACCACACAGCTCCTCAGCTCTTACTGGACCGATGCTTTGAGAAGCAGCTCTCTTTCAGCTGCTCTGCTGGAGTATTTCCTTCAGAAGGCCTCCTCTCTTCAGGCCTTTGCAGGCAGCGGCTGACCCTTCCCAGCAGAGAGGAGCCCGAGGCCCGTGGCCCTTCCCGAAAAGGCCGGCAGCTGGGTCAAGGGACCGCGCTCATGTAATGCAAAGCCAACACATTCCTCAGCTCGGTTTTCCTGTTACAAAAGGCCTGAATTTTAGAAAACTCTTTAGAAAAATCTGTCTTTCCTTCTTCACGTCCAGCACTTCTTCCTTGTCCTGTCACAAGGGCCTACCCGCACAGTGGAGGGTTAGGAAAAGACCTGTGGAGCAAGGTCCCCTGAGTTTTGGGAGCCTGCCGGTGCACCCTTTAATTAATCAGTTTGGGATTTGCAGGCAGAAGGCCTACAAATTACCTTGCCTGGCCCTGCTACTGATCCCCAAGTTGAACTGCCTGCGAGGTGCTTTTCTGCATCTTCCACCGTCTGTATACCTTAAAAAATTGGCACTGAATGTCAGCACATTTGCCTCGCTATCTTCTTCAGTGAGTAACTGTGCAAAAGTGCTTGAAAATTCACCCTGGAATTTATCTGATGCAGAAAATACTAGTTGCAATCTTTTAGACAGACATTTACTTCCTAAGAAAGGAGAAAAACATACCCACTGCTCCATATGTATAATGGCAGGTCTTGCATGTCATTTCAGTGCACATGAAACTGCATCAGTGAGAGAAGAAAAGGGGCCTCCTTCCATTTTAGCCCCCAGTTAAAGGGGCGAAATGAAGGGAACTCGTGCCCAGTGGGCTGCCCGCCCAGTCCCTGCGCCTCCGTGCTCCACCCGAATCCCTCTGAGCATCTTTGGTCTCCAACACAAACCTTAGGCCAGACTCCGAACAAAGCCGGTCCCCTCCCCAACGTGGTGCCCCTGGCTCCAGCTGTGCACCTCTACTGCAGGGTCCTCTCTGTTTTTCTGACACTCTTGATGGGGAATATCCTGCTCCTTCTTACCTGGGTCTGATGAACTGCTAGACCTCGGCGGCGCAAGCTGCCTTGTTAACCTTTCATATTTTATTAAGCTATCAGTTAAAGATCAGGAATGCAAAGGCAGTGAACAGTATTCTAGAAAGGCTATCGGTCCTTTCGCTTCCTCACCCCGGGGCAGACAGCCTTCCCCACAGATACGGGCCCTTTCAGACCACTTCCCCTCTCGTCTGCTCCGTGCAGGCTGCCCACACGGCCCCATCGATAACTGCCACAAACCCTTTCAGGAGCTGCAAGCCCTACCAGCAGCGCTGGGAAAGATATTATTAAGGCAGCGTTCATTAGGTGCAGACTCAGCTCTCCCCTGGGTGTGCGTGTGTGCTAGAAATAAGAAGAGCCAATCGATACCACAGGACCAGACATTGCTGTGTAGTCTGCTACTATCAGGCGTATTGATCGTGCCTGGAAACTACTGCTCTGCATAACTACCGGGGTTTGTATCCTATGGCTACACATAGATTATTTAAACTTACCCTGAATACCAAAAAAAAAAAAAAAAAGCCAGAATGCAGGGCACAAACAAGGAAACCAAAGATACGTTATTTTTTTTACTAATATTTAGTTATAAACTTCCTTTCAAAACACATTCTGTGGTAATTTAGCAGCTCTGTAAGTAGCTGTGAGATCTGACCATATATTTGCCAAGTCAGAAATGTGTCACAGAAAGTCAAGTCATTTCAGTGAGTTTCCTAAATGACCCAGCCCTGTCCTTGCTAGTTCAGTGGGTTGCTGACCAGCCAAAATTTCCAGGGTCATGCAATCTACTCCAGTGCGTGGCATCTTACAGCTTCCTGGCCCTCGTGACAAAAGGCTGAGCTGGCAAAACTCCAGGCCTATTTAAGGTTCAGGGCCTTGGCTCCGGGAAGGGCTGCCTTTTCCTCCAGGGTTTCTGCACTGTCCCTTTGCAGTGTCCCTGCCATGGAGGTGCTGCCCTAGCACGCTGTTAGCCCAGAAGCTCCGAGTCTCACTCTTTGGTCGCTCTTCCCAGGCTCTTATGTCTCTGACAGGAAACTGAGAAAGAAGGAAGCCATAGAAATGACTAGAAATGCAGAACTTAAAGAAGTTCTCAGACTCAAAATCATTTGGAAGTTCTGGAAGCACAATACTCCAGTTTTTGTGAAAAGTTTTCTTCAGACCTTTTCTCCCAAAAAGTCAGTTTTTTTACATAATCCAAAATTCAATAATCCTTTCTGGCCCTTCTCCCCTCGGTTTCAGAAAGTTAGATATCAGAAGGGGAACTGCAGCTTTGAAGAGATCAAGGCGGAAGTCTAAGACAGCAGTCACTTTGTAATTACTTTAGGAAAGGCATGAAATCTATGGTTACATTCAGAAACTTAGCTAGGTTTCCCAGAGATTTTGTTTTTAACCAAGCAAGTAATTGAACCCTACCACACTGTGACCTTCCTAATTTGGAGCTCACAACAGCGAAGTCCACAGCAAATTACTGCTGCCTGAAGATTTACCACAAGTAAATACAAGAGAAAAATAAAACCTCTACATTACGTTCTTTCATTCATTGGAGAAGTGCAATTCAGTTTAAATTCTCAGCATATGTTTACATTTTTTGCAGAACACTTTAAAATAATTAGGAATTTTTAATACTTTGAGACTTCAGTAAATCTTTGCCTATTAAGGCATGCTGTGAACTGAAGAGCAACCTCTATTCGTGAAATGCATATTGGTGAGACACCAGTTAGTTAACTCTAATGCATTTTGAAACTGTGTACGTAATAACAAGTTGTGTTTTGCCTTATCCAGGTACTTAACCATCACTTTAGCATCTAAGAGCTTTAATTTAACACAGACACAGTGTTCTCTCTTTTTCTAGGAAGCTACTGTGTCTGTCTGTGCTTGCGGGAAGGCAAACCGGTGAACCTACCACTGTCCTGAATTCAGACACTTGCCACAGCAGCCAGTCTTCGTTTAGTGTGTACAGGGCCTTGCAGGTTATGGCATCCACGGGGCCTTTGTTTATCCTCTGATTGAGGGTTGTCACCAGCAGATAGAAAGGCTCACCGATTGTCTCCTAGGATGTGAAACCAACACAAGAACCACGTTTATTTTCGCAATCACTAAACAGGCTTGAAGAGCTAGAAGAAAAAAATCCCGAGTGCCAAATTGAGTTACTTCCCTCTGACCAGCTTTCTAATCTTGCAATCCGAAAAGAAAGCAGCCGTCTCGCGGGGCTGTTCGTTTAACCCCCAGCCTTTGCTTCTCAGCGTGGTAACCTGAGGCAAAGGGCCCGGGGCCCCTGGAGCTGCCCCGGGAGCTGCTCCGCTCCGCTCTGCCCCGCTCGGCCTCCTCGGGGGTTGGCCGCGGGGCGGCGGGATGCGCGGGCCCACGCCGCGCTGCCGAGACCTCTTCCCCGCCAGCCTGGCCAGGGAACAAGCTAACAGCTGCTGTCCCTTCCAACCGGCTTTTCCCCTCCCGGTCCCTGAAAAAAATGCCTGGGGAGGGAGCTGGTGGGGCAGGGGCTGGTGCACGAGAGCTGACAGAGGAAGGAGGGACTTATCGGGAAGTCTCCTCTGTCTCCCCCTCTGTCTCCCCCTCGGCTCTCTCCTGGGTTTCTGGGGACAGGAGCTCATGCCAGTCCCTAACACGTTGCTGTATTCATGGCAGGTGCTAGGACTGACGTGAGCGAGACCAGCCCTGTGGTACCATCACACCAGTGATCAGCAGCGGAAGCAGGACCCAGCACTGAAACCGAGAGCAAAGTGCTGCCAAGTGGGCTTAAAACACATGAGCTGTGGAAATGGAAGAAAATGTTTATTTTGCTGTCCCCTGAGCTCTTTCAGTTCTTGAAACCTGAAACATTGTTGGATTGTTAGGAAATTTGGAAGGACGTTTAGCCTTCCCTAAGGTGTTATTCCTTAAGCTTCCAATAAACAGCTTTCTAATAGCACGTACAGGAAGGCACAGACTGTGTTTAACAAATGTGTCAGTCTTTTAAAGGGATCAGAATACAGCTCAAGGAGACGAAACTGTATCTCACATGAGCAAAGCGCATGTGGGGGTTGCAAAATTACCCCAAACTCAGCCAAATGTATAACATGATCACTGCCTGCAGACCTGCTCTTTTCCTACAACCACCTGATGCTAGATGGAAGGCACTGAAACAGATACTTCTAGCACTCCTTCTGGAAGAAATCACTTGAAAATATTCTCCATTTGTGTATCTTAACAAGGTGAAAAGCTGTACACATACGCGTAGAAAGCCAGAGAGGCAGACAGACATCCAGTTGGTCAGCAACTTTTCTACCACGGATTCGGTTCGCCTGAGCAGGAGCTTAGGTTGGACATTGCTCGACTGTTCCATCAAGTCCTTCGTCAACACTTCCAGAATATGGGTTAGATAAACTAGCTTAGTTTGTAGTGCAATAGTCAAGAAAGATGCAAACAAGCACCTGTTTAAAAAAAAAAAAAGAAAAAGAAAAAAAAGGAGAGGGAGCATGCTAACATGTTTGTGATTACTTTTCCAATCAACAGAAACACCTTTTAGTACCATTCCTATCCTGAGCTTTCCTTCCTTAGGGACTCAAACTGCCCACTAATGGAAGAATATAAAAATAAATCAGGTCCATCTGTCCCTATGATTTTTTTTTTAACACAAAATTTGTGCCTATAAATTTAATTCTGCAAAAGAACACCTTTTTTTTTCGTGACAGGACATTTCTAAACTGTAAAACTTGATTTAACTGCAGGAACTCCTTATAGTTTTGAGGTGAATCTTTCGTGCTCCTCTGCCTGTATGTTTACAGATACAAAT
This sequence comes from Rhynchotus rufescens, assembly GCA_032273925.1. Lineage (NCBI taxonomy): Eukaryota > Metazoa > Chordata > Aves > Tinamiformes > Tinamidae > Rhynchotus > Rhynchotus rufescens. Next base: position 24,147 of record JAVCKT010032868.1, read on the forward strand.
ATTCTAATTTCTCTTTAATGGCTTGTTTGATGGCAATATCCTTTCTTCCTCAGCATGTGCTGATGGAGAAAATGGAAATATTCTCTGGAAAAATACAAACTTGTTTTGCAAGAAGTGGAAGTTACATTTGGGCGATACAATCAATTTTGGTTTTGTTTCTGTTTTCAGTTTTGGTTTTCTGGTAATTCTTTGTTTTGAGGATGATAAGCATAATCATACTATACCTGTCTTTCACAGAGAAATTTTTCTGCTTTTCAAGGGTGTGAATGAGAGCAACAAGAAAGTTCTTGTTACAAATTAAAGCATGCAACATGTTGAATCTTTCATCCTTGCGCGTTTGGTCTCTGCTCTGGAATAGTTAAACAAAAATAAGCAAACTGTAGTTTGGCTATGATGGCTTCTTAATGAAGAAGAAGAAAAAAAATGATAAGCACATAGCAGATAAAATCCTGGCCTCAATCAAACCAGGGAGAGTTCTGTATTTATTTAATGGGTCCCAGGATTTTACCTAAGATGTAGTTATGTCTGTGTACAACACATGCGAGTACACACATGCAGAGCACATATTTTCTTTAAGTACACAAAGTAATGCCAATAGTTAAGTTTGCTCGTCATTTCTCATTACTAGATTCTGTTTAACTTAAGTAAATCATAATACATATTAGGTAACAGAATCTTATGTTTCAAATGTTCTTTTAAGCATGAATCCATGTAACTCTCCCCACAGGGGAAGGGCACATCCGCAATCCGAGAGGAATATGAAAAGAGACGAGGGATGCTATCGCGCATGGAAACAGGGCGATGAAGACATATCACACTAGAGTGACTTACCTGTGGCATGTCTTCAGTGAAGATGGATGCAAAACCTCCTGACTAAAATGCAAGACAGGTGATATTTCATTCTGATGCATACAAAAACCTTCTAACAACGCGTGCACATTAACCATGCTAAGCACGTTCCTAATGGCATAAAATTCGAGGTAAAGCAATGGAAGCTCTGGCTCGAAGTGTGGCCACCACATACATATTCTGCACCATGACCAAAGGTGCTGTCATGGGCACTCAAACACACACGCATACACACACGGTCATTCTTAAATATAAATTGTGAAACAACCTGAGTAAAGGCAAAGGTTAAAAATAATTGCAAGCAGGAAGCAAGCATGGCAGTATTACAGCAAAGAATATGGGAAATGGAAAGAAGGCAGAAATAATAAGCCAATTTTAGCAAGTAAAGCAAAGCAGCAGACTGAACATAAGGAATAATTTATTAAAGCTCCAATGACCATTTAATTTAATATCTACAAGCATTAAACACAAAGAAAAAGCTATAAAGCCAGATTCAATACAGCAAAGGGGAGCAGTAGGAAGCTGGAAGGTAGAAATGAAGATGGCATCTGTCAATTAATTTTAGGTATGTGACTCCCTCTTTAGCAGCTCATCCCATCCTGAGACAGATGTCTCGGGCAAGTGGGATGAATCACTTTCTCGAGCTGCCTGTCTCCTTGCACTGACTACAGAAAAAGCCTCAGTGAAAGCCTCTGATGTTCCTGTTTAGAAAAGCTGAAATTAGAAGAGATAAGCCCCGCTGAACTCACTGGGAGGGAGAACGACTACAGCGAGATCAAAACCATTCAAACACACGGGGTTAGCAAAGGAAGTGCCGGTTTGTCACCTTGGCCATCCTGACACCGGTGTCGCATCCTACTCCCTTTCCCTCACTCCTGCTCACCCACAGTGCTCGCTCCGTGCAGCACTTGGCTCCTACCGCGCCTGCAGAGCACGGGCTGCATCTGGACCCTCTGGCGATGCAGCGGATAGATAACTCCCTGCCAGGAGAAACGGGTGCCCCGGGTGTTAAAGACTGGCACTGTGAGCCAGGTCTGCGGAGAGCTGACTGCGGTGAGCTCACCTTCGTGGTATCCGTATCCCAAGGAGGGGCAGAGCCTAACTGGAAACAACTGCAGGATGCAAACTGCCATGGAAACTCGCCAGGGTGGAAAACTGAGCCCTTCCCCTGCTGACCTCGCACAATGGCACAGACTGATACATTTTGTGCCTTTTTTCTTTCCTTCTTATTTGCATAAAGCTTTTCCACCCAGGCAGCTTCTACAGGGTGTCACAGCTTGGGCAGGGGAGGATCAGGAGGAAAAGATCTATTCCTAAAAATAAAACACTATTTTAATGCTAATATGCCTGGCAACAAAACAAACTGAAAGGAAATAAACATAGAAATTAAGGTTTCATCACTCCATTTTCTTCAGACCTTCTAATTACTGCATCCAAATTAGACTAGGGGCATCACAGCTGTATCAGGAGAACTATTCCCAACACTCTCTTGTGTGAGAAGCGGACTCAAAAGTATATTAAGATTATGCATATGTAGCTGTTAAATATGCATCTGCTTTAGCAGCCGATGGTACCTGGCACGGTACAGCCAAGGAGGCTGATCCTGCATGCAGCCCACGGGTTTGCCCGAGCTTCCAGCGGGAGCCGGCAGCGCGCTACGAAGCGGAGGCTGCAGGATGTGGAGCAGCACCCTCCCAGCCAGGACATGAACACCACAACCACGGCACCAGCCACCGCTGCGCACCCCGTGGGGCCAATTACACAACAGAGACACTGAGTCACACAATAGTTGGGGTTGGAAGGGACCTCTAGAGATCATCTGGTCCAACCCCCTTGGCTCCAGCAGGGACACCCAGAGCACGGGGCACAGGGCGGCATCCAGGCGGGTTGGGAAGACCTCCAGAGAAGGAGAC
>JAVCKT010032870.1:0-10490 GCA_032273925.1 Rhynchotus rufescens
ACAGGCAGATGTTACCTTTGCCATTTGGCACAAGAGTTTTTGCAACTCTTTTTGTAGAAGCTAGAAGTGCTGTCAGAAACCAGACTTCTAAGATGTTATTGCATATCATTTTGCAAACTCAGCTCATGTGGATTTTCAGCCTGAGGACTATTTATGTGTGTCTCATTGAACTCTCGTGTTGGTTGATGTAGACTGGCCTCAGCGGTCTGTGTTGAGCGCACAGCTAGTAAGGAATGTGAGAGGTCCAGGGTTGCTTACAGGGGGTTAAAAGGGTACCTGCTTTATTCCTCAGCTCTGATCTTGATTTTATACATGCAGTTCTTTTGTGGATGTCTTACAAACTTACACAAACTCTATGCAAACCGTAAACTCATATGGGCATATTACAAGTCATGTTATCGACCTTATGGTTGAAGTGAGAAATGCCATGTGTGCTCCCTTTCCTTTCTTTTTACAGAAATATGTGCAGTTCATTTACATATAGCTGATAAGTTCTTTAGTCACTTGAACTTTTGAAAAATAATACAAGGCAGTTCACACAGTCATTTTGGAATGGAACTGTGTTTTTGTGACAGTGCTTCTAAAAAGAAAAGAGCTTAAATTGCCTGCTGCTTGCATGAGCAGTGGAGTATAGGGAGATACTGGAGTGTGATATCCAAAGTCTTTGAGGACATTTGTAAATCTCAGCTCCTAGACTCTTAAAGGCATTCTCCAGGTAAGGCAAAAAGAGACCTGCAGGGCCATGTTCTCACAGTGCGGGAAATACTATTACTTAACTTAAAGTTCAATTAATTAAGAACAGGGAAAGACAGTGTATGTGAAGACTCTGCCTAGTGCTAGAAGAGAAGTTAGTCAATGTCTTTTAAATGCTTTTAAATGTCCAACGTGTAAATTACTAGCATTGACACTGTGTTTTGATGAGAGATCCAGGAAACCAAATTGTATTCTGATTGGCAAAGAAAGTATTTATTTATGAGATGATCGACAGCAAATTGTCCCGCTGTGGTAAGTTTCTTCTGGGACCTGGTCAAGATTGAGTTCCTCAAAGCTTCCAGACCCCCTAAAAATTTCAACCTGCTAGCTGGGAACAAGAAAATTTCTCTTTCCCAGTATTCTTTTCACATTCCCCATATTGCAAGGAAGAATTGGGCGCAAAGAATAAAAACCCAAACCAAAGCAACAACAACAACAAAAAAAAACACAGCCTTCATTCCAGAGTCAAATTTGCAATGAGAATCTTTAAGGCTATTTTTGTCCAATTCCAGTTGGATGCAACTCAAGAATTTGATTTTTCTTTCCCATTGCTTTAACTTTTTTACTTTGTACTTTTGCTGACTCTGAAAGCATGGCCTCCAACCACTGCTGAACCACAAAATTCAATTAAAACACAGGGAGTAAACAGACAGAAGAAATCAATAGGTTCTGTGGATTAGTCTGTCAGCTGCCATTCCCATGATCATCTTATTTTATCCAGCCCTATTGGAAGAGCTGTTAGGAGGTGGAGTCACTTAAGCTCTGGCTCAGTCTGCTGTGTTCTCTCAACAAGTAGTAGAAAAATAGATCAATAGCATGAGCCCATTCTTTGCTAAGCAGCTAGATTGCTGAATTAATCTGTAGTACCGAAAGTAAGCTGTTTTTCTGTCTCACTATGCAGTTAAATAGCAATTCCTGAAACCAGCATTATTCAGTGCAGATGCTGGGTTTCACATGAATTTAGTTTACTGCTGTTCCGCATCTAGCAACTTAGTCAGACTTTTGCAATGAAAATCTTTATCGGCTATGGAATTACCTTTGTGTCTGTTAAAGAAAAACATGTCAGACAGGAGAGGAATTTTCTAAAACAGATGTTTAATTTTTCATTCTTCCCTGTCTCTGTTATATAGTGTCACTTTTCCAGATAAAGTGTAATAGCAGCACTTCTTTTGAAGTCTCATATCAAGGCTCCTTTATCCCCTACTTTAAACTTGGTCTCTTTGAGATATTGATATTTTTAACTGGCTTCTAGTGATACATATCAATTTTCTGATCCTGAAGCAGAAATTGTAAGATATTTGATGTATGAGCTGCGATATGATATAGGGATGTACTCAATTCATGGACTCTTTCATGTGCTCGGAAAGCACAGAAGTATCAGTGTGTGTTTGAAGAAATAGACATATTGAAGGTTTGATGCTGTACTTAGTTTTAGTGGCTTCCCGACTATTTATCAGTGGCTTCCTGACATTGGCTGTTTTTGGCAGCCACAAGCAATCCTAAACATGTCATCTTTTCTGCACTTCTTGCAGTGTATTTATTTTTGTAGAGAAGAGAGGGAAATGGAAAATCTTTGATGCAGTAGCCACAGAAGCTGATCCACCACTGAGCAGGCACCCAGCCAGCTCGATGCATGGGCATATACACAGACGGCTGAAAGGACAGACGTATTGAGTCAGATTTATGAGGTCAGTTTTCTCAGCCAATAAAGTCCAGATTGCTGTCTGCCCTGCTATAACCTTTCTGTGTTTAAATGGATGTGAAACAGATAATCCAGCCTTTGGTGGGAGCAAAAACAGATAAAAAAGAACGCTTTTTCAGCAGCCACATAAGATTATTTCTCAAATTAAGCAGAAAGTATTGGCTTGAAGATTGTTGAAGAAGTCATAGTATTTTTTTAATGGCTGTGTGTGCATAAAATATTTCTCAGTCCAGGGAAAGTGCCAGAGCATATTTGCTTAGTAGCCTACAGCAGGAAGCATATTTGCCTCTTATTGTAATGCAGTGATGGCAGATATTACCATCATATCAGATGTCTTGAGCAGCTGTGTGTAAATCCCATCTACTCTTCAAACACAGATGGTATGGACAAAAGACCATCTCGAGCATTATGGTGCAACGTACAGTGGAAGAGTAAATGAGCTAACTATTTGTAATCTAGGCTGCTACTGAACTCAGAGGCAGTTGGGATTTTTTTGAGTCTTGTAAGTGTGAAATTCCATAAAGGATTACGAGATCACTGGACTCAAATGGCCTTGGCCTTATTTCAACAATGTAAGAGTGAAAAGAGTACAAAAAATGGTCCTGAGCCATAGAACAGGCTGGTGTTCCCTCCAGATTCACGTCCAAAATTTCCCACTGCATCACCCTGCGACTGTGACAGCGCAGGAAAGGGAGGAGGTGATTGCGTACAAGCACAAACATAATGCGAGTGGAGGGTGTTGGGTTCAGTGACAGCACATTATGCTAGCCCGTGTGCATGCAGGTCCGCACAGAGTCCTTCTGGAAAAACTAGCTCTAGCTATTTGAGCGCCCCGTTCTGTAGAATGGGGTAATATTTTGAGGATTTTTCATTCTGCCATATATAATTGAGCGTGTTGTTTTTCTATAGCTAAAAAATTTGCTTGCAAATACAATTCCAAGTGTCATCACATTATGGCTATACCAGTTAACTCTATATCAGATGGCAATACCAGTTTAGCCATCTGAAACATAAAGGAACAAATGCAACTTTATTTGCAGTAGAAAGCAGTTATGTGTTCTATAAAATTCTCTGTCAGCAAACAAACCCAGACTCTTTCAAAATAGTTGCTTTAATCTTTATTTATTCTATGGGAAAAAATGCAAATTAAGATATGAACTTTATATGCAAGACACTTCAAAAAGATACTGAAATTGAACAGTAAAAATAGCTTTCTGGTGGGAATATATTAAATAACATTGAACATAAAGGCTCATTGGCAGTGTCAATTGCCAGCTGCAAAAACATACAGTATGAGGATGGGAAACGTACCAGGAAGAAGCAGGCACTTGGGAAGACTGTAGTAGTAAAAATGCTATTTTTATTTAAAGGACTATACAGTCAAAGTTCATATTCCAGTTTTTTTTAAAGATTTGGATTTCAGTGACATTAAACTTTTGGACCAAAATTCATCCTTGGAATCATGTAGTCCTCCCTACGATCAAATGAGAAAAAAAGTGAATCTATTGTATAAACTCGTCTTCTTGTTATGGACTTTATAAGCTACTTTCTGCCCATTCTCCCCCCCCCCACTTTTCGTTGTACATTGAAGGAAGTGGTAACTATTATCTGCAGAAAGTGGCTGGTTATGTTGACTGTTAGAGGCAGTAGGCCAAAATGGAAATTATTATGAAAAGGAAAGAGCAGAGACAGATATTCAGAGTAAGCATTTAGAATGCAGTGCAACAGTTTCATCAAGAATAGTTTGTCATATTGAGCTTCAGCTAGAGGCTGAATTGTTGGCGTACTAGAAGAGGGGGAGGAACAAATCTTGTGTAGCTGGGAAAAGAATCTATGCCAGGTTTTGCAGAAGGTGTTTGCACTGCAGAAGAGAAAAGGTTTCTGTCCTTTATCTCATGTGCCTGTGGTTACAGAGTTGTTCCATTATTTTTGTGATGTAAATGGTAAACACATGGTCAAGATTAATTCAGAAGTGCGGCCTTTTCCTTTTTCTTATTTCCCTTGCTTCAGTTGAGTGGGGGAGGTAGTTATAGAATTGCCAGCAAACGCTGTGAGGACCAGATAGCAATTAGGTGATAATACGCAAATGTCAGGCTTCAACAAATTAATCCCAAAACAGTCACCCAGATGTGTTTATATCACATAATCTAAACACAAACATAATGTTCCAATCTGTGTCATGGTGACTCAATAGCAGATGCTAAATGTATCCATTTTAACCTTTTGGCAATTCACCAGCATGTGTCACATAGATGTTTAAGACGATATTTTGAAGTAGATTTTTATTTTTTATTTTTTTACAGTTACAGAATCATTTCATGATATTGGACTGTCCCTTGCAATACTTAAAAGTGAGAACAGGAAGCAACAAAAGAAATGGAGTAGTTTCAGATGCTGTCTGAGCATGGAGGGAAAATAAGTGCAGTAAAGTTGATGGACAGTATCTTTACTTAATCAGAACACGGATAATAAACATTTTCTGATTTTCTGTGGATACTGTTTTGGGCAAAGGATAAATCTGTTGTCTAGAGTATCCCTAAGTAATGCTATGTATATGCAATCCCCACACAGGGCAGATTTGTGCAGTGGGTTGTCTTGCCACATAGGATGTTCTGGCACCTGGCCTTTCCCTCCTCGGGAGAAGGTGTATTGGAGCTTTCCTCATGTGCCTTTCACTGGTCACACTATAAAGTCTTGTCATCATTTCGGACCATATAGGTGCATATAGGCAGTTGCTCCCCCAGGACTGAGGGGGATCGTGGCTGGTTAAAACTTCTTTCATGACAAGTGCCGTGAGTCTGGAACAGCAGCAGCAGGCAGCAGTGTAAAGGCAGGCCAAGGAGTTGCTTGTGGTGCGGTGGCTGGAGCCGTGCTCTTGGAAAAGAGCACATCTGCCTTCCCGAGACAGCAGTTCCCACATCTTTTGGTAATCCCATACCGAATGGGTGTTTGACTGGTTGAAAATACACTGGGACCTCAGTATTAGCAGCTGCTGAGGAGCTCTTAGCTCCTCTGCTGTGAGGCAGGCACCAGTGACTCACTAGATGGTGCAAACATTTTTCTAAATCTCAGATCATGCCTGTGTAAAACTTGTGAGAGAAGTTACAAGAGGTCATCAAAATTTGATGGGCGAACTGTTTCATAGGTTTCACCTCAAGAAGGGCTAATCATAACATGACCATTAGAGAATGGAACTCATAGTGCAGCGCGGTGCTTTATTTTCAATATCAGTTTTCAGTATAGTTAAAATTTTTCAACATTTATCAATTTTACATTGATCTGATAAAAATGAGGCTACATTAACAAGGTTTTATTCCCAAGAAACTGCATAGCTATGGTTATTCTTCATAAGTCTTAAGTAGCAGTCAGTCTTCTATGTCCTAAGTCTTTGAAGAAGACTTATTTAATTAATTAAATGCTAGGCATATTTTCATGGATGCTTTTGCTTATCGGTGGGATCAGAGAGTCTCAACACTCGTAACTGCTGTTGTTAGACAGTTTAAGCATGTTTATGCTCCAGTTTTTCCTTGATGCGTGGATCATGAGCAAAATGCCGGGCGCTTATCCTACACCATTATGGCTCATTCTACGCACTGGAGGCCTAAAGCTGAAGGACTCTGCTGGCAAGGCAACGTCAGGCTCTGTACGCACGGCCAGGCATTTGCATTCTGCTGTGGGAAACCCTCACCGAGCGGCATATATTTTTTTTTAACTCACTTTTCCCTTTATGATTTCCCTGAACTGCTGAATGGCCTGAGGAAAGAAAGATTGTCCCTGGAGAAGATTTCTAATTTTGCTCCTTGGGTGTGCAGAAACTTCTATAGAGTCTAAAGGCTGATCCTGGTGGAGGAGGGCTGGGAAAGGTCGGGGCCCCTGAGTCTTGGCTCTTTTTTTCAGTAACTCTGCTGGTAAAGACCTATAGACATTCTCCAAGGCTCTCTGAAGACAAGAGACAGATCATTTTCCCCTCAGGATTTATAAGACTGCTCAAGGTTATGGCATTTTTAGGGGCCATGAGGCAGCCTGGGTCTAAGCAAGTAGCTGGGAAAGCTGTAAACAGGGGAAGTAAATAGATGCTGCCTTTTTAATAAAAGCGGTGCCACTTTCATCTGAGGCATGCGTAACTCTAGTGGTGTGCTCTCCGTATCTTTCTCAATACCAGCAAATTAGCTGTCAGATTACTAAAGGGAATGTTTTATATAGCAGTAGTTTTATTGCATTATTCCATCCGGTTTTGTAAATAAATAAAAAGTTGTTTCTTCTGGAAAACATAGCTTTCACAGCAATATTTTTCTTATTAGAAGGAGAAAAACAAGCATTTAATTAGAGTGACCTGTTCTGACAGTTTTAGGAGAGTTTATGTAAATGGGTCATTTTGAAGTGGAAAAATGTAAATCATGTTAGTATTGTCATCATTTTTTACACTCTGTTTAGACAGTCTTCCAGGCTACTGAAATGCATTTCCTGGATAGTTGAAGTTTCTCAGTTTTCTTTTACATCAAAGACAGTGTAAAGGACATAACAGGTACTTGCTAGAAAATAGAAAAATCTGCTTATACGCTCACCCCTTTCAGGGTGACTGCAATGATGAAAAATCTAGCAGCCCCAAAAAGACTTTATTTGCAATTTAAAGCACACCGAGTTTGTCCTTTTACTTCCAAATTGATATTTATCTTTTCTTCCTGAAGATGTTCCTGTAGTTCACTATTTAAAAAAAAAAAAAACTAATGAAGACATTCGTATTTCTTGGCTGTTGGCCTGGCAGAAAATTACGTATGGGTATCCTTGTACAAGGGTGATTGTCTTACATGATACTGGTTTTTTCCTACTTAGTCTAAGCTTACAGCAGGAAGAGGAAGCACAAGTAAATGATTAGGGTAAGAGTGAGCACAGGTCTAGTTCATTAGAAGATAATATTCTTTTTCTGAAAGAATTTTTCATACTTTAAGAGGGAAAGTGGGTAGTCCCTTTCTTGGTAATTACAAAGACAAGGAAGGGAGACAAGCAGAAGTCATCTGGGAAAGTCTATGCTGATTCTGTAATATATTAAAAAAAAAACCAAAAACCAAACCTCATAGTAATGTCTGGAACAGTAATTCCCTAAAGAGATTATAATATAGAATCGGAGAATGAATTATTGTAACACGTAGTATATCTGAATGAAAAAGATACCTAGTTTTTGTTCTTGGTGTTTAGGAGGAAGACGTATTCTTATTTGGCAAGTGCAATGTATGTACCTAAAAGATTTGAAAAATATGTATTTAGATATCATTGTAATAAATTATTTTTAACTCATTCCTACTAAGTGGAGGTTCTATATTCCACTTGAAGCGGAGGATCTGTTAGGATCTGGGCTCATGTTTTGTTGCAATAGACTTTGTCATTCACTACTTGCAACAAATTTCTCTCATTTACTGACGAGATATAATCAGGCATGTAAATTATTTTTCCCCATCTAGAATGTTTCTTGGAAATAGTCCATTTCTTTTGTACAGTGTGAGTACTAGTGCATCAATCAGATGGCAAGAGTTTATCCGTTTTCAACTACAAGGAAGTTAGTTTTAAGGATATTTCATCTAGACTATTTCCTCATGTAAGGCAGTTCTTTTTGTATGAATGTATAAATTAATAAAAGCAAATTTACAAATTAAATGAAGTGAATATTTCTGTCTCTCCTTTGCTCTCTGTTTTTTATCTTTCTGAACTATGTTGTATCATACATCAAGTCACTCCATGTTTTTATCTATTATGACTTCATCTGAACAGAAGTCCTCAGCTTTGCACTTGAAACTTGTTTAATTTGACAGATTCCATATTTTCAACATCAAAATAGGTTGCCGTGGAAAAAATTACAAGCTCTAATTAAAAATGCAGAGGTCACAATTTTCCCAGAACCAGCAGGGCATAGGAACTTTCCAGATCTGAATGGAGAACAGCAAGTGTTCAGAAAAAAATACGAGTCCGAAATTCTGATCAAGCTCCCTTGTACTCATTCGTGTGCTGTTTATCTCTGTTCTGTTGGTACAAATTGCTTCTGGAAATCATGCAGAACCGCCTGGTCATCTTTGCAACTTGAATATTCTCCATGTAATGTTTGAAAGTTTTGTCAAGCACATGATTCCATGATTTCCTTTAAAAGATGACGAATATTCAGTTAGGTCTTATTTATTTTTATTTTCTTCAATAATTCTTAATTTGTTCAACTGTTCCCACTTCCTTCTGTTATAATATTTCTTTCTGAATAGTTCTTGTGCCTGTCCATTTTTTTTGTCACACTTTAGTTAAACTACAAGAATTGTCAGTTTAGTGCAGCCTTATGTTAGAAAGACATAAGCTATAACCACAAGTGTACACCTTGTGCCCATAGCATCTCCATGAGACGACATTTTAAAAGCAGCTCATTTGTAATGAATTCATGCACGGTGCCACGCTGATATGATTTACCCCTATTTTGTGCTGTGTTGGGGGCTACTGCACTAGTTTGTTACATGACACAGTCACACTCAAGACATACTTTTCTATAAAAGAGGAATTTGGTTTTTAATCTTTTTTCACAGTCTTGGAGCTCTCCGTGTTTTTATTGAACTCATTCAATTTTTGTTTAAATTGCCAGCACTGTGTAATAATCTTCTAATATTGTGCTCCCTGTCCTCCAGTAGTTATGCAGAGCAGTTTGTCTCTGAACTTGCTCCAGCGGCTCAAAAGCAGTGATGTGTTGCTGCTGTAGTACAATGCAAACTTATCTCCACTTTCTTTTCAGGACTATTACAAAGCTTTTCTGTCCAGTGGAGATAAGGAGGCTTGCAGTCTGAATCCTGCACACCCAAACACTATTGTAGATGTAAAAATTAAACATCATTGAGCTGCTAACCGAGCTTGCCATAGTACCAAATGACTTTGCACTCTTTTCTCCCCAGAGAAAATGCCATTTAGCAGCAGATCTAACTGGGAACATATGCAGCCTTTTGTAATCAAGAAAGAATCAGCCCGAGAGCCACATGGACCCCCTCAACCATTCTCTTGAGTGAAGGACAGTTAAAAGCTTTCTTAGAGGTAAGTAAACAATTCTTTCATGTGTGGTGATAAGCCACATGTGGGGCAGAAAAAGAAGTAAATTTTTCTTAAGGTTTCAGTTATCTGCAAAAGATCTTAACAAAAGTCATAGGAGAAGATTCATGAGGTGGAGCAACTATTGCGATGTATTGTATGTAGGCCTTGTTTGTTTCTTTCTTTGGATAGTTACTACTGGAATTCTCTGCTCTGTCTGTTGTCAGTGTTGGGTATGGGTCACTATCATGACTGTGGCCTCTGTCCACATCCCTTACACTGGGGAGGAAAAAAGTCAAGAGACATACAAGAACCTAAATGGATTTTGTTAACATAGGCGATTTTTTTTTTTTTTTTTTTTTTGGAATGGCAGAAGCTGGCACGTATTTCAAAGCCAATATGCTTTCGGTCTAATGGAAAAGGCCATAATTGACAAATCAACAATAGATTCTTTTTTCCCCACCTCTTTTGGTTTTCAAGTAGCGTGGCTAATTAGGATGAGGGATAGATGTCTGTATGAACTCTTACAAATGCTGATCTATAGTTTTATGAATGTAGAAAATGTCATTCATCTGTATTAATGAGAATTGCTTATATTTTTAAAGTCTAGGAATTGAGATAATTGCCATGAAAAATCCCAGGCAGATGCCTTGAACTGGTTTCACCAACTACTTCCTTTTACCATTCTGTCCTATAACAGGAAGTTCTCAGATAGTTACGTTAGTTACATTCTGAGGATCCAAAACGGCCGTTCGAGTGAACTGAAACAGTGTCAGATCTTAACTTTCTTACTCCAGTTATAAATCACGCTAGGTAAGAGAATGTCTGAATTCACGTTGGAGTTCAGAGAGTAACGATGCTCTTGAGAATGTGCAAGCTTCATCATCCATAATAAGAGGGACGTGGAGCTGCTCGAGAGGGTCCAGAGAAGAGCAACCAGGATGATTAAGGGAATGGAACATCTCTCGTACGAGGAGAGGCTGAGTGA
>JAVCKT010032873.1:0-25384 GCA_032273925.1 Rhynchotus rufescens
GGGGAGTGGATCTGCGCTGTATTGCAGCTGGAGATATGCAAGTAATTCTGGTTACCCAGTATAACATGGCATGATTAGATGATTCTGTTCCCAAAATTTTCAATTTTCAACTAGTCTTGATTTTTTTCTGCATAATCTTCTGAGTTCCCGTAACAAGTTTCAAATCAAAGGTAAACGCACACATAGTCTTTTCCAGCTGGACAAATTCAGAGCTTTTCTCTGATAGATATAATGCCAGAGCACATTCTTTCAAGGCTAAACTGTTGTAAATTATTCTGAATTTAATTTCCCTGGATGATAACACAGAGATGAAAAATTTAGATGTTGAAAAACTTCTCTGCCAGTCATTGCAATGTCACTGCAGGTGTGGGCTATGTGTCCTAATTCTTCCTCATAAAGTTATATGTAGAATTTGTAACAACTAAGGATGGGTCATTTTATATATTTATGAGTGATAACACTCAGCAAAGGATAGTGGCCATTCTTTAGGGCACTTATCCAAAGAAAGACAAGCTTTTATTTTCTCCGTATCTTCACAGAATCAAGAGAATTTTTAATTCAGGTTCTTTTCATAGTGTCTTGGATCCTTTATGAAAGAAAATATATAGTCATTTATAAGGCAGCACTATAAATATTTGGTGCAGAAACTAACATATTAGTGAGAAAATACAGAGTGATTACATTTTATAATGTAGTTTGGAGGAGAAGCCTCATTTCAGGTACCACAGGCTGCTCTAATTAAGTGCTAATTTCTTAATTACTTATTTTCACCTGAGTATGCCATGCCCGCCTTATATAAATTGACAGGCTGGCCCTGCTTTGTCATATAAGTGGTACTGGCCATGCTGTGACCTGTGCTTTCCAGTTTGTGTCAGAACTTTAAGGTGATGCTGCTTTCAGTCTTCATATTTGTAATATAGAGGTGTAAATAGTGCAAAATGGAGGTGGGGAGGGCTAGTCAACTTGTAGAGATGCTTCGGGTGTTGTGGATTCCCTCTAAAGCCTTATAGGCTCAAGCTTGTAGTTTACTGTTATGTTTTAGTACTCTTATTTGTCTTTGTAAAGTTATGAATATGTAGTAAGTATAAGTTAAAAAATGAAGAATCCTCCAGAATTTTTGCCTATGTGGCAAGAGGAATCTGAATGTATGGCACGTGCATCTCTGCTTTATGGCACAATCCTTGCAGCTGGTGTTAAGGAGGGAGGAGGAGAAAAACCCAGGGAAGTGGCTGAGGCTGTGTCATACCATGCCCTCAGGTGTGGTACATTCCAGATAAATTGACTTTATTGTGAAGGAATGGAGTTTAGTTATCTGTGTTACATACAAATCTTCTGTAAATAGATGGGAATTATTTAGTCCCTGTTGGGGCCCTCTGATATATGCTGCCAGTGAGGCAGCTTGCCGCAGGTCACAGATTTGCTCATTTCTTCTGAGATGAATTTGAAATAGGATACTGTCTGAGAGGAGAGCTCTTGATGTCTCCAGAGTTAATAGAACTGATAAAAGGAGAATCAGCAGCTGGTAAATCCCTTAGCTCCATTTTCTTTCTCCTTGTCAATGCCCTTGTCACACCTGCACCAGCTATGGCCTCCTATCCTAAAGAAAGGACAATTCTTTGTTTATAGTATCAGCAGATACCCAGCCTTTAATAGACTAATTTGAGGAGAATGAGGACTTCATAGTTGCTTTCTATTCTATCCCATGTGCAGGTGATTGAGTGCAGCACAATGAGAAATGTGCACAGATAACTGTCCTGGGTTGCCCTGCTTCATTAATATCTTGGGGAAGAAGGACTGTTATATTCCAAGGTACTTAAGTGTGGTTGCTTATTCATCCAACTAACCAGCTAACTGCATGAGGCAATAGGAGGAGAGGGAAATTTCCTGATGCCTTTTTGAGCACAGCAGAAGCCTTCAAAGGAAAGCATGAGGGGGGCTCGCCAGCAAGAGAGGCTGCAGTTGTCCAGCCTTTTGGCAGGCTGCGTACCGTGGGGCATGGGTCAGTCTGCAACCCCTGCTTTGACTAGTCATTGCTGCCTGGGAAACGTTCAGCTAGTCTCTTACCTTAACAAAGTGTCGAGGCACAGAGGGGCAAGGGGAGCAGGAAAGCCAATCTTCACACTCATTCATACTCCCTAGGCTCTGATACACAGTTTTACCAGAACAAAGCTTTTCCTCTGGGAGCCATGAAAGCACCAGAACAGGATCTCCCTTTGAAACAGACGATTTGAATGTACGTTCCCCCTTTGCAGTGCTCAAGGGACTATGTACTTAAAAAGCAGAGTGAGAAGCAGTACTGTTTCAAAAGTAAGCTTTATTTACAAATATAAGTCACAAAAGGCTACCAATCAAGTTATCTCACGTCTGAGGAAAGCAAGGACCTCCCACAGCGGAGATCTGCCTGATGCAGGCAAAAGAGGCCAAGTGCCCTTCTCAGCATCAGACCACGGAGCTACTGTCAAAACCCACGCAGATATCTGTCCAGTTGGGAGTCAGCTTGTTCATTCTTCCCCTCGCACTCCCTGGCACCAAGCTGGTGCACCAGGGCACGACTGTACGGCGGCTGCGTGTGCGGAAGCTGCTCCAGCTTGACTGCAGTGTGGGCTCCTGTGTGCAGTCAGTCGAGCACACGTGCTTTGCCAGGGCGCATCTGCAACACGGGAAGTAACTGCATGTTGCTGCTGAGCTGCTGCATGGCCAGTGCAGAGCACCACCTCTTTGGCTGGTTGTGGTTGGACAGTTGTGGCACCAGTAGCGGTAAGCGAACGACGAGGCTGTCAAGCCAGCCTGGGCTCCGTTTATCATCTCTGGCGAGCCCAAAGCATTCAAAGGAACCTTGAGCCCCCTGAATACATAACAAATGATAATGAGACAGTGTTAGCATCAAGCAAGGTGCACGGCTGTGCTTCTGGCTAATTTTCTGTGGCGATCCCAAACTTGCTTCCCCTGAGTTAGGGGGGGCTGGTTAGCAAGACACCGCCCCTGCTGCTGTCAGAGAGCTCTCTGCCTCATTACGTTTACCTCTTGGTGATCAGACACTTAATCCTGACTTTGCTACACTCTCTAGCAGGCGGGATTATATTTTTTTAACATCAAACTTGCCCAGGTGGATGGAAGTTTCATCTTGTTGTTGGACTGTGATTAGAAAGGCCAATTCATATAACACCTTGCAATTGTGAGCAATTTTTTGTCCTTTCTTTCTGGACAAAAAGAAAAATAATTGAAAAAATAAAGAAATGAAAATGTGAATCCCCCTGGGGGAAAAAAAAAATTACTACAGCATCTGTGTTAGTATCAAATGATCTAAGCCTGAATTTCTTTTCTGTATTTTAAAAACTTGAAAAGGAAAATGACTTTTTCTATATTCTACATAGATGGCTGGCATCTTCCTGAAATATTGGTTAGAGCTTTTGGCATCTCTGCTTTAACTACACTTGAGATAACACCAGAGACAGGTATTTTTTAAATTGAAATTTGAGTGTGTAATCAACAGGCTGTCATGTGGTCAAGGGTGAAAGTTGCTAGAAATAGAAAAATTGGAGTTTCCTGTTCAACTATATCAGCACAGGTTTAGCAGACACCTGAAGTCAAACCAAATAATACAAACTTGTTACATCATTTGGACTTAAAACGAGTAACTACAGACTGAATATCTAAACACTATTAGCAAGTCCAGATGCAAGCCAACATATCAAAAGTTATCTCCCCCTGTACATAGCTGTAATAGAGAAACAGAGGACTACGTGCTGAACCTGTTTTTCATTTGCAGGTGCCCCATGCATCCACAGTGCTGTGATATCTGGTCCAAGGCTCTCAGATGCTTTCGTGGTACCAGGAGGCGCTTACCTCTTCTGTGGCCTCGCAGCCTCGGCGGCGCTGCTTGGAAATCTCCGTCACTAGCCCGCTACACCAGGGTGCATTGTGCAGGACTCCAGCTAGCAGGTCCTCCCTGGAAGTACGTGGCACATTCTCCATGATGTTTGTGTATTGTCAACCCAGTTATGTCTCTCCTGCCATGTTCTTACTCCTTGTGTACATAGAAACAGCAGTTAAACTGCACTCTCAGCTTCTGTTCTGTCAAGTTAATAAGCCAATGTTACCATAGTCTCCACCTCTGTGATGAAGACCTCCCCTTTTTGTTATCACACTAGTAAGCTTTTTTCTAGAAGTTCCAATTTGGATTCATTCTCCTTAAACACTACAACTTGTTCTAGTTGTTCTCAAACAACTAGAAGTATGGAAAACACTTCACTGGGGGAATAACACAAAGATCATTTCTGCTGTGGAATTTATCCCGTAAGGCTGGGAAGAAGCACTAGTGAGATGCAAACAGGATATAGGCAACTTTCCCCATGTCACACATGAAATACTGGAAACTGCACCACAGCCCATTGTTCAGGTTCCAAGATGAGACTGGCTAACGCAGACTGAACTGGTGACAGAACATGTGCCAAAACACAGTGTTTGAAGCACAAAACTTTATTTGCTCTCCTTAGATGCTTATTAATCACCTCAGCACTTAGATATTTACAAGAAGGCCAAGTTGTTGTTTTAGATCAAGAAAAGGGTCTGAATGACCATGTAATGAATCTCTGGTGAAATGTTTTTCCTTAGGACAGCATTTTAAACTATGTAAAAATACTCACTTTGCAGCCAGGTGGCACTTCCAGTGACCTTGGATACTGATTGTCAGTGACAGCACCCACCTGAAAATTCACCTGCTCAGAAACAACTTATAGGCATAGCACAGGAGAGCAGCTGTTTCCCCTGTACTGAACAAGCACAAAATCTCCTAGGTACCAGATCTTTAAAAAGACAGCCCGAAACGTTACATATTACTAAAATGGGTGGAGCTGCCATGTGGACAGTGTCATTCATAATAGCAAACAACTTTGCATCACTGGAAATTCATTCCTCTCTTCCCCCCATCTTCTCTGGAACCCATGCTCTCCAATGGTAGAAGCGGGACCTCTATTTTTAAAAAATATGTAATTCAAATTAACTTTTTTTATGACAGTCAAATTAGAGGATGCAAAAATACAAACTTGGAACAAAACCCTCTTATATCAATTAAACCAGAGAAAGACTTGTTACATTAAAAGTTTTTATTGCTACGTGCTCCCCAATACAACAAACAGTATCAGTAGTGTACACTTTAATGAAAGAGAAATTAGCTTCTTAGAAAAGAAAGCAAAAAGGTACAATGATTATCTACACCCATATTGTATATATGTAAAAGATAGAGGCAGAAAGAAAAAGTAGAATTTGACTTTTGGGGAATTTCAAAGTAACAAAGACACCCTCTTTGTCTGTTTGAGGCTCAGGGATTGTCTGTACAATCTATTTAACACTAATTCCTTTGACCTTCAAAAGCCTTGCAGGAAGGTAGCAGCAATTCTTTAGAGGTGTCCAGTCAATGCTTTCGTGGGTTAGATTATGCACACTGCAACGCAAGATGTCTTGCACAGCGGGACCTATACATCCTGTACAAGATTAATCTACCTATATTCTCATTACATTGAAAGTCTCCTGACAAAAAAAAAAAAAAAAAAAAAAAAAAAAAAAAATCATTCAATTCTAGTGATCCTGCATCATCACTACACATGCTTCTTTCTAGATTTTAATCCATGGAGTTTCTCATTTATTTTGCAATATTTCAGTGCTACATATTCACCGTTCTTTTAAATGGATCAATCATGAGGATTTTTTTCAATGGGGAAGCAAAAATTGCACATGAAACTTTCATAAACTATATAGAAATTAATGATGCCTGTAAAAAATGCCATCAGATTTTTTTTTTGTAAAGAATAAGATCAACAATTTCTCTACAGTAGTTCAGTTAGCTTAAATTTCTGTCCTATCCATATGCAATAGCATGTACAGGTATCTAATTACATCTCTCTATTTTATCTTGGCAAAAAGAAATAGTCAACTGCCCTTAGTGTAAATATTTAGTACATAAAATACTATCGAGAGTTCAACTTTTAATAAATATCTTTAATTCTCAATCCTATATACAAGTACTTTACAGCAACACACAGGAGAGAGTGTGATTTGGTGGACTGTGAACAAGATGGTTATTGACATAAATTACTAGTACATTATTGCAGTCAGATGCATTGTGGTTGTGGAGATTTTGAGGTGAACCATGCTGAAAATAAATATCTCTCTCACCTTTAAATCAATGCTTCCAGGAGGAAAAAAAAAAAAAAAAAAAATCTATTTTAAGTCTTGCCACAGCTATTTCTTGTTAGTGCCTATTCTACCTCTGTGATGCTTTTTCAGCTTTTTCAGGAATACACCACTCAATTTTGTTTTGTGAACGTTACAGTACTTACAGTATATACATGGTTTCCTACACTCATCTGACCTCCTATGCAAAAGGAGACTTAACGGACGGCACTGCTACTTCTCAGCTGAAGCAATGCCCAGTAAGTGTAGGCTATGGGTGTTGCTGTTCATTTCACAGGCACAAGTTCTTGTTTTTCCAACCGGAGTCTAGAATCACCCTAAAAATCTCTAAACCTACTTTCAGTGGGCAGGTGGCAATAAATAGATTCCTATCTTTAAGTTTACACTTTTTTTTTTCCCTATTCCAGAAGAAAGCATCACATTGTCAATACCTTATAAACCCTTTCATAGTATCAGTAGATGTAATTCATAGGAAAATGGAACTCCTCCTTTTATGATAATGCTGCTTTAAAAATCAACTCATGGAATGTAAATAAGGCAGTACTCAATGGCAGGCACCTAGCAATTGTCCAGAAATGTAACATAGGTAAACAGTTGTCTGACCGCACAAAACTCTTAAAAATAATACTGATTTTTTGCAATATACAGTATATACACAACAGCTCCAAATTTGCTCATACAATACCATTTATATAGATAAATTAGCAAAACAAGTCTTATGGATTCAGTTGTTCCATTGCAAAGGTATTCTGTAAAGTGTAAACGCCGGGTACCTTTTGTGGAAGGGTATCTTCTACATGTGTTTAAAAATAAAAAACATGAGGTGAGTGCTGAGGTCAGGACTGCTTTTCCATATTAAAGCTTGACTGACGCTCTCAGCAACTTTTGCTCGCTGTAAGGGATATTCTTTGGTGCTTTCCTCCAATGCATTCAAACTCACTGGATAACCATGTGTGGGAGGAAGACGGGAGCAACTAGAAAGTGAACCAGCACTTCTTGTTCTTTGTATTTACAAGGAGAATGAGCTGATGATCCGCAGTCTCCTGCTTGTGGAAAGCAGCATGCACCAGAATGTCCAGAAGTAAAGAAAACAGAAGCCAAAGACCCTCTTTCCATTTATATCCTCTCCGTGGGGCATGTGCCTTCATCTCTCCACGGTGGAAGGCCTCGAGGGCCATCTCTTGTCTGCATGCTTCTCGCTCTTCCTTGAGGTTCTCCACGGATAAAGAGCACCGGCTGGAGTGTTATTAGTTGGCACCATAGGAACAGCTGCTGCCAAAGGCTGGGCATTATGAGGACTGAGGTTGCTGCTGTTGGCAGGCGGCTGGTGAGGCTGTGCAAACAGTCTAGACGTCTTGCTTGTCGGAGGAGCTCTCCCTTGCCGCAACTCAGCACCCTTGGCCTTGGTGTTTGACAGCGAGACGCGTGTATCTGCCTCCTCTTCCGAGGAGGGAAGCCTGCCCAGGGAACTTCTTCCCGGCAGGAACTCAGCCCGGTGGGGTGCTAAAGATGGCACCGCCAAGGCCCTGGACAGATGGCTTTGATCAAAGATCGCTTCCTTGTGAGTCTCCGCGGCTTCTGTAAGGAAGGGTGGCGGGAGGGTGCTGCTGCGTTTGCTGCAGGACTCGCAGCACAGCTTGTTGTAGCCAGGGATGGAGCAGTAACGCGCAAGCACTTCCATTTGGCAGAAGATAGATTTGTCTCCCATACAGGGCTCATCTGCAAAACAAATGCAAGGCTGATTTTAAACTTATGGAGAACACAGAAGTACCTGTATGGCACTTACTTAGATGGGCACTGAAGTGCCGAGCCTACCTTTTCAAAACCACGGGCTACTCAGGATATGTAACCTGAAATACCTGATTTCCTGGAAAGAACAATCCAGCAACTCTGAAAAAGCCTTAGTTGGGAACCAAAAAATGGCCAGTTGCTTTCAAAGTATTGGTTTCTCTGCATGCCAGAAGGGAAGAGGTGTGGAAAGGCCTGCCTATGTTTCTAAAGAGCTACGGACAACAATATGCCAGACTTGAAAATTGCTAAGCTAGATGTAGTTTTACTCATCCAAAATCACCTCCCCTTCTAGCCTGGGAACAGCATCTTCCAACAAATACATCTTCCTTAAAGAAAGCAAATCCCAGCTAATATCTCTTCAAGATGCTTTTGAAATGATCTTTTGTAAGTAAGTAGTTCTAGTTGTGCCCTTCAGTGACCTAAAAATACTTGGAAAGCTTCTAGCACATCAACCAAGTCTAAGCCTTAAAGTGAAGTGTGTGAGATGCAAACACACTATTCAAATACTGCACACAGAGAACAGCAGGAAATTTCCATTAGCAGAATTTTCCCAAGATATCTCAGTTTATTTGAAATGGTATTGATGGATTTTACTTCAATATAAGTATGAAAAATTATGATGTAAGAAGCCAAAAGTTAATCCAAACTATTGAGACCTGTTACATATCTACTTCTGCATTCACAGTTAGTAATTATATAGTCAACATTTTAATGAGCAACAGATGACATGTAACACCACTTATTAAGCTCTGATATTAACTTAGCGTTCTGTACTGCGTTATTTTTTCACCTGTGCACAGATGCTACCTCACCACATGTCAACAGTACATTAGGCAACCAAATTTTCCTATTTAAAAAAAAATGAACTCTAGGCCAACCCTTCCATCAATGTAAATCAGTCTAATTCCACTGAATTCAGTCAACTTAGACACACTCGCATCAGTTGGATTGTGGGGCACTGTTCATAAATAGAAAATTATATGACTGTGGCATATAATATACAATTTTTCCTTGCTTCTAATCCTTATGTACTTCTTTGGTTGGACGTTTATTGGTTCTTGACAAACCTAGCATTAAGTCTTCAGCTTTGCGTGGAAATATATGTAGCCTGTGAAGGTAATATAAAACTATTTTCAGCAGGAATTTAGCATGGGAAACTCAAAGGCTGTATTCGTAATTCACCTAAACTAGAACAGCTAATATTGAGACACAAATCTTTGCATATATATATATATGCACACATATATATTAGTGCATCATATTCAGAACTATAATTATGCTTCTACGTAAATTCAAACACTCGGTTTGGAAAATTATGGCAGTAATCTTATTGAGTATACACTTGAATTAATGCCAATATGTAGGTTAAAGCAAATAATTTTACCTAAAGTGACAAACAAATCAAAAAAGAAAGTACTAAGCAATTATTTTGCTTTTCCACAGTGACAAATGCACTTTATCTGATCCTGTTCTCTCATGGCTAATTTTAATCATATTAGTTCCTACTGGTTTGTATTTCATGACCCGTATACAGAGTGGAACAATTTGATTTTGTACTTATCTACTATTCGGTCAATTCAGCAAGAACAAATTTTGAACCGAACATTCATACAATCCCTTTCTTCTATTTTTTAGGTTAATTCTCCACCACCTTGTCAACCAGTTCCTACTGAGTACATAAGTGCTTGTATCCTGCTGATGTTCATGGTAAAAAAATTCTCCTTATGACAACCTGTCAATTGTGACACTGTAGCTAGAGTAGAAGACATAAGAAAACAATCAATTCCATAGGAACTCTTAAAAGTTGAAGCTACTAGAAGATAATTTTAAATTAACCCCCTTTTTTTTTCATATTAGCTCTTAAACAGTATCACTATAGCTTTATATTACTTGTTGATAGCATGTCACTAAAAAAAAAAAAATCTTTCTTTGAGCTAAAAGTTGGTACTTACGGACTAAAGACAACAGGAGAATCCTTCATCCTATATTGTGTGATGCAAAGGAAGCATCTCTCATACAAACACTTTTCTCTGGTCTGTTCTATACGGATTCCGATATAAACCCATCAATCTAAGTACCCCTAAATCCATTCATTCATTCTTCTCATTTGGGACAGATAAAACTAGGAATTTGATGGTAAAATCTCCACAGCCACAGAAATTTGACTGCAGCTATGGGTCCAAAGAATAAAATTCTGCTGCCCACCCCCCTACCTTTTGTTTTCCTTCCTGTTACAGATACATAGAAGATCAAGTGAAATATCTACGGGAGTTGCCCTTATTTTCTACACTACAAGACTCTGCTCTACTTAGGCACATGGTAGAAGAGCTCGTGGCTCTCATCCCACATGCAGACAGATCATGGTATTTGTGAAACAGTCCAAAAGAAATCACATCAACTGCAGTGAATGTTCATGATAATTCCATCAAGATTGAACTCTCAGCAATCTTGCATTTAGATAGTAAACAATTTAGCCAAAAGCACCCGATATAGACTAATGGTTTTGCTAAGTCCAATGTCCTAAAAATTGAAATAGTAAATAAGGCCATACAAATTTAAAAATAAAGAAATAGGACACGTACCACACCATGTATTAGGAGTTCATGTATATAACTGTTACAGAATACTATCTATTTAGTTTTATGCCCTCAAAACATAGAACGCTGTGGAAACCGCAAGTATGGTGAAAGAGAGAGACTATTTGGCCTCAAAGAACACTGTCAACTACTTAGGGCAAAGGCTGAAAATCCCAACACTTGGTGAAAGTTATGGCCCAAATCCCGGCAGAGAGGTTTGTGCTAAAGGGGAATTTCTGAGGAGCAGGACCCATGGGGATCCATGTGGTTTTGTCAAAGGTATGCAGCACTTGGCTGGATGTAGCTGGCTGCGCCCTCCTTAGCCACAGCATTTTCATAAAATTTGGGTCGTGCTAGACATGTGCTGTGGCAAGGCACAGCCAGAACTGATGTGATGTCTACTACTTATGTTCTCTTTTCAGGAAACATATCTGGGGTTTCAAAACCCTGTTAGGCATCCCCAGTATCTACATTTGACCACAGAAATCTCACATTGACTGGGGCATACAAGAGAGGGTGAATGTGACGCATCTAAAACATTAAAACCCGAAGAGTCCTAGCTGATATGAGTTAGTTGGCATTTGTAAGCCATCTATTGCTTAGATCCCTTGTAAGTAGCTGACTGCTCACTGTGACAGAGATAGAGCATTCTCATAAACAGAAAAAAAAAAAAGACTTTTATTGCTGTAATTTCCAGAAAATCCCAGCTGATACAAGCACAAGATCTAAACTTTGTCTAAAGAGACTGCAAGACGTAGCCTTATTTGTTTAGTTTTGGAAATATTTTTAATATGAGAAAAGGCTAGCTAGCCCTTCCTTCCTTCCTTCCTCCCTCCCTCCCTCCCTCCCTCCCTCCCTCCCTCCCTCTTCAGTTGCTTGGCTTGCAAACTTATATTGGGCTTTAAAGGGTCTATTTGGGTAGACCTCGATATCTAACAGAAGTTTTGCTGCGCTGCACAAAAGGGCACATTTAGCTGGACAAAAGCAGAGAGATTTCGAAGGAAGGGTACATTTTGTAGCATGCAAGATGTGAACAGACTTGTGTGGTTGTCATCTGGCAGTCTCATAATTTCAAAACATAAGTACAGTATCAAGTCACAGACATAGACCTTGCCCTGTTGCAGAAACCCACACACAGGAGCACAGAATGTTTGTCAGGCAAGATTAAAGCTGCGGGTAAGACTAAATATAGATCCTTTTTTTTCTGTCCACTGACAAGAGAAATCTCATGTTTTTCCCCATCACATGAGAAGCACTAGACCTGCTGCTCTGAGACAGGAATTGCTATCCTTAACTACTACAGTCATTTAAAATTGTTTTCTTACCATTACATGCAGGGAGTTTACAAGCTCTCACTGATTCCGGCTTTTCTCCATCACACTGGTCGCCAGCACGACAGAGGATCTGTCGGGTCTCGGTTCCTTCCCCGCAGGTCACAGAACACTATGGAATAAACATAAGCCAACTTAAGACATTCAGCATTTGCAGCAATGTGCAGAAGTTACGTGTTTAAAATAGCCCAAGGTTGCCTTTCAAGTCATGCTATACATTCCAGCAGTTTGTTTTTTAAGCAGGCTTTGGGGAAGGTTGATATTCTTCCTGTAGGTGATTACTGATGCAGACAGTGTAACATAAAGAAAATAAAGACACAGAAAACTTAGCATCCACAAGTTACTTCCCTTGGCTATAGATTTTGACTCTCTGTTCTTGACATTGTAACAACACAAACACTTGCAGGAACACTCTGCAACACCAAAGTCCAAGCTGGTAAAAAAAACATTAGGCTATCCTCAGAAGCGGGAAAATGAAGAGTTGGAAACTTTATCTGGAGAAAAATAAACAAAATCTCAACATATGTTTTGCACGATTTTATCTCATATTTCTCATGGTCAGTTGCTCATTATTTTCCGGGTTGTTTTTCAGAAAACCTGAAGAGCTACAGAGCCCCTTCAAGTTGGAAGGACGGATTGTACAGTATTTTGACCAGTGCAGGCAGCCGAGGCACAGCACTGACATCAGAGGCAGGTCGTGTTAGCAAAGGTACGTTACTTGCTCACTGCTAAGGAAATGTGAAAGAGGTGACTGCTGCTTGCCCACCTCAGCCCAGGGTCCAGCCTTCCACTGCGCAGGGCACGGTACTCGGTTGCACGGCCGGCGGCTCTCGGGACGATCTCCACTACAGTACTTGAAATGGACAGAGCGGTTTGCACCGTCGTGAAGGGGCTGAATGCAACGCACAGTGCGGATCTGGTAGCCAGAATTCCCACAGGTTTTTGTGCAGTATTCCCACTCATCTGCTACCCAGCTGGGAAGTAAAAAGGAATAAGCCATCACAACATTTGCCCAGTGGCTAAAATGCTGCTACCTCACGCAGGCCTTAGCGTAGGATTTTTTTTGTGTTGAAATCCCTCCATAAGATCAGTAACTAATCTTACACAGGTAGAAAAAAAAACATTCATAACACAAGGATCCCGCTTTAGAAACCTAGCAGGATCCCACTAAACCTGGCTTGAGCTTCCACAAGGACCACGAGCAACAATCACATACGCTTCTGCGTGAAACACACTTACAGAGGCTGTGTGCATTCCTGAAGATTGCACATTCTACGAATGGGCTTTGGCTTTTTGCTGGCTTCACAGAAGCTGCGATGAACCATTTTGTTATCACTTTTCCTGCGGCACCCATATTTGGTATACTGGAATCCTGGAAAACAGTTCAGAAAAATCAGTCAAAAATGCTGCAGCTACTAGATCTTATATTTTATTTAAATACAAGTTTATGGACTATTTTATGATTTTATGGAAGGTATTTTATAATATGTAAACATACACACAGTTTGTTCAACTGCCAGGCACAATATGATTACAGAGTGTTCTAAATTATGAATGCTTTTTTAAATATGGCACTGTGACAGTTTTTCAAGGCCAGAAAAGACTGTTAGGATCCTGTAGTCTAACCTCTGCAGCACACAACACCATCATGGCACAGGGAGAGGAGAAATTACTTCCCTAACATCAAGCAGCATGTCACAGGCTAACTTGGGAATGAACATAGATCCCAAGTCTCAATTGAATATTGCCACTGCCAGAACACATCACCCACTCCACTGCTGCATGCAAGATGTCAAGTCATTCTGACACTTATATTCCCCCACGAAAGCAGTAATATACACACCACAGGTTGACCCACAGCGGCATAAACGTGCAGGTCTATGCTTCCAAATTGGGTTTGGGTGTTGTATTTAGCCACCTAAAAAGGAATTTTCCTTCCTAGGGTGGAAGTGTGAAGCTTTTAAATAATGAGACACTTAAATATTTTAAGTTTGGGCACCCAAAATAACAAGGTACTTTACAAAAAGAAGCTCAAGATTTCTAAAGTATTCATTTCCCCAGACTTTTATGTTTCTATTTTTCATAATTTGCTGTTCATCACTAAAAGCTGTTGCATCATCTATTTACCTCCACCACAGGGTTTGGAGCACTGGGACCAACTCTTCAATGCCCACTCAAAAGTATCTATTTCTTCCTGTAGGACATTGTTGCTGTTGATGGTTGGTACTGAATCCTCATGAATGATGTATTTGTAAGTCAGACTAGATCTTGTGTCGTTCTCCCGAGGAATGATCTATTAATAATGAAACATAAACAGTGGTACAGCACCAAAGCTATTGTTGATTCCTTTGCAGAGTAAAGAAACCGAGACCTTGTTCTTGGAAAAATGTAGGAACTGTTAGTTAACTCACCCACCACTGAAATTAAGAATACTGAGATCAACACAAGATATACAAGCAGTTGTGTAAAAACAGATACCTTAGTAGAAAAGGATTCTGACCTGGCCAAGGATTCTGACCTGGCCAAAGATGGACACCCATCATCTAGGATGGAAGGATGGTGCGGCCAAGCAACATACTCAGCTGGGCAAGGTTCATCTTAAATGTGACTTGACATGGAGCCTCATCCAGTGTCATTTTTGGTTTACTGAAGGTGTCCCACTCACATTAGACAATACCACATTGGGCTTGCCACTGACATGACAACTGCAGCGACAGGCAGCAGTTCAGGGGAGAAGACAATGTAAAAATACTACTGCCTTGAACACTAAGCATGGCAGTAGTGTGTACTTGAAAGCGTGTTCCTTGAACAGCTCGTGAGAGAAGAGGCTCACCCTGTGAGCCATCTCCTCTCCACGTGTCTTTCAAGCGGCATCACACAGCAAGGTTTTACCTCGGCACAAGCTCCATGCTGTCCACGCACGTTTATAAAAGACAAGAACACCACCTTCCCAGTGCTTGGCGTGTTACCTACCAGCACAACCACGGCGTCATGCAAGGGCCCGTCAGTGTGCAGAGTTTCTACGTCATCTTCTATGCTGTATTCCCACTCCACGCCCAGGTCGATGAAAGATCGCGATCTGGCTTCCTCCCCTTTTCCATTCAGAATGTAGTGTCCTGTAGCCTGGTTCTTAATTGCTAAAAGGATTGAAAATAGTGGCTGTCGTGCCTCCCATCATATCATCTGCGATCATGGTGGCTTACGTGAAATATGACAGGAGATATTATAGACAGACTCTTGGAAAAAAAAATAAAAATAAAAAAAAAAGAACCAAAACCAAACCAAAAAAAAAAAAAATAAATAAAAAAAACAACCCAAAACCATATTGGCAAGTCCTGTAGATGCACTACCATGGAGAAAGGGCCTCCCAGGCCATCTCATGTAGCCACCACACTGCAGTCTGACAACAGATGCATACAGTTACTTGATTCAATTTTGTACCTCCTTTTGCATACTAATTAGATACAGAACAAAGCTGGGAATGGATCTAAGTACCTATTTCGTGTACAACGTGCGTATGTAAATTTTCTCACGTTAGCTGAATTGGCAAGAAGCAAAGGTGATAAGCAAGGACCTCAGTCAAATCTTCAGAATAACCTAACTTCCCAACTTGCTAAAGACCTCAGATTACAAAAATAACACGCTGTATAACATATTTCATTTTCTTTTGTCTGTATGTGTATAGCTTGGATTCCAAAATGAGTAAACAAAGAGCTGAGGTATTTGAACAGCCGAGGAACTACTTGTTGCAGGAAATGAAAAACACACCTTGCAAGTCACGTTCTGTGGGGATTACTGTTATGCTCTGTTTATGAGCCAATATATTAGAAACGTGAAAGAAAGACTCTAATTTTTCCCGTACACAGCTTTTCTGACGCACAGTAAAACACAATAGAGAACTATGTAGAAACCTTGCAGCTGACTATATTAATCACAATGCAAGCAATCTGTAGTACCTGGTTGAAGGCTTGATGAAATCACTTAGTTCCAAGGTGAACTGTGCTGCTCTGAAAGCTACTATCAGGTTATGCTTGGTCCAAATTATCTCTGTACCACAAAGCCAAGGTTTTCCCTCCTGACATTACCACAGTTGAATCATTTCTTTCTTTTATTCCCACTTTCTTAAATAAATCATTTAAGGCTGCCTGAAGAATTTATAGATGTGGTGGCACATAAGCAGTTGATTAAAAGCTTGTTAAATCCATGAAAAACACGATCCCTCTGGTGTGAGCTAAAAATCCCTCAAGCATTATGAAGTGGTAAGTAGCAAGATACAAACTGATTGACAATATTAATTGCCCTACATAAGAAAAATCCCAAATGACACCTGCTACAAAATATATCACAAGGTCTCCAGTTTTCTTTCCAATAAAAAAAGTTGTGGCTCACAATCTATAGCAATTAAGAATAAGTAAAGATTCGGAGTTGGATTCACGATAACACTGGATATAGTTTTTACCCTGGCACTGCCAGTCTAAATATGAGAGATCACAGTCATTTTTTTTAGTAAACATGCAGACTGGGGTCAGTTTAAAATTTTAAAGAATTCAGATGAGGGGTAAATATTTGATTGTTAAACTTATGTTGCAGAACTCTTTCCTAAACATGCAATTCTAAATGCCTAAATTAAACACCAGAACATCATTTTGTTTATCTCATTTCTCAGGTTATCCTGCATGACTGCCCCTGCGCTTCCGTCATGCTTCTAGGACAAACCTGAGGAGAGAAACACTTACCAAGAAAGTGAGGAGAAGCCTCGTCTTCTTGGATAAACACATGTCGAGCACCAGGAGGGATATCAAACATCTTAAGGTACCCTTTGGCATGTGTAGTATTCAGTGGAGAAAGCACAGAAGGAAAGAAAAAGTAATAGCTATGGTTAGTAGCGTACTATATTATCCAGTTCCTACTTGCAGAAGAGGGCATCCATCAGCTAAGAAGCAGTGTCAGAAAGAAACCGATCAAATAGTTTTGTAACATATTTACAGGACTTCCTTTTGTTCTTTTTTATTTCTCTTTCAGGCAGAAAAGAGAAACCAGTTACAAATCTATTTGTCACTTGACTGACTACACTGTTACAGGCCATATCAATTAACACTTCAGACAAAAGATACGAATATGTTTCCTATGTTTCCCAGCATAAATGGGAGCAAAAAAAGTCTCCCTGATAATTTTTTTCCATCAGCCAGGCTGTTAGATTTGACTTTACTTACTCTACTTTTAGATGTTAACGTCTTGCCTGTGTCTGCTTACTTCTGAAACATCACAGTGAAAAAAGGTAAATGTTGTACACAGTACAGCAAATTATTGCTACAGTCCATGAAGGGCTTGTCTACATGGAAGTTAACCCAACCTTGGTATATCTGTGAATGTAAAATATATCCATTAAATCATTTCTGCTGAAATAAAAAGGCTGAATTCAGCTCCCTACAAGTAAGAGTAAAAATCTTTTCCAAAACCACAAGGAGTAAGTGTGGTACAAGTATTGTCGTTAGGAAGACAACCCTTCCTGAGCACCTGTCAACAGGTGCTTGTAAATAAAAGCTTCATGAACACACAAGTGAATGATTTTAAATGAATATAAGGATTAGTACTAGAAAATTGTATGGCATTTTCCTATTTCTATATTTTTCCTTTAATTGTATATTAAAGATAAGTCTCCTTGGATCTACTTTTAAATAGTATTTCATATGAATAAGTTCTTCCTTGTTTTTACATTCTGCTATGTAATCTTTCTAAGTGAAATCTATGTAAACCAGGTAGAGAGAAGCACTGTAGATGTGACAACATTTGAAGGATCTGTACAAAGCAAGCCATGACACAGTATATAACTAATTCTGTTTCACTCTGGGGATTCTGGGGCTAACCAGTGCAGCTATAGTGTACAACATACCTGGCAGACGTGGAAACTCTAAATGAAAAAATGAAGAGCTCTGAATGTGTAAAATTCTGATTCTGGCTGATGTCTGTCTGCACAAGCAGCATTTGCCAATCTTTATATTGACCATCTGTCAAGCATATGAAACATAAAGCTTTTGCCTGGTTTAGTGTTATCTGTCAATGACTAGGTGGAGATGAGAACTGCAGCAAGAACTCTCAAGTTGCCATGGATGCCTCTCTTTCTACAAGCACTTGAAACTTACCCAGAATATTTTTAGACTCCTTTGTTTCAGAAAGGGAAATATTGCGAGCTCCTTTGGGCAATGTAAATGCTCCTCTTGTCTTCCCTTAAATAGAACGTCTGTAATTAGTGTTATGGGAGAAAAGTCATTTCATTGACTAAATTGTGAGCTAGATGTGTTTTACCAATATGGTGTATAAATTACATTATGTGTTCAAATACATTTAAAGTAGTATTAAACACATCTAGCCAATTGTAATAGTCAATGAAAGGCAGACCAGTAGGTAGGTGATTATAAGTTGGATACTTGCAGATTTCATTTTCCAGCAACTTGAATTCTTTTTGGCACCTCTTGCTTAAATGTTTCCCTGTTGGAAGAGGTCAATTAGTCCTTTAAATGACTAGATTGCCAAAGTTACTGTAAAACAACATTTCATCAGCACAGACCTTTTGGAAATAAGCTGCTGATCAACCTCAGTCTCTCCTGAACTATCTCCTAGCACTGCCTGTTATTCTACTTTCCAGGCAATGAGGATACTGTGCACACTTCAGTCTGAACACTGTTGTCACATAAGAAAATGCAGTGGTCCTCCGTGGCCCATATACAAAAGGGTCGATACAGAACATCGTGTGGTCAGTAGCACGTGTGTAGCAGTGTGGTCAGAAAAATTCTTAGGAGACGGAGCATTTTCTTCTGCTAATCACAGCTTTACATCAGAAAAGCACAGTGACTGTCTGCTCCAGAAATAAGCTTGGCTATATGTGAACCTCAAGTTGATGTCCATTAAGATGACAATTAATCTTGCTTTGAGGCAGCAATTAATTAGCAGCATGTAAACTGTTAAGACAGTGACTCACTACACCTGCTGCTAAGCCTTTACCTGGTCTATCTTAAAACACTTTACAAATCCTGCTGGAATAGCTGTGTTCTCCATCATACAGGAGATCCATACTCCTGAGTAGTTTCCTAGACTTAAATAAAACAATATAGGAAAAGCTTAAAATGTAAAAATGTGAAATGCTGTCCTAGCTAACTAAACAGAAATTGTTGAAGGAGTCCAAGTTCTTAAACTACTTTTAAAATAAAATGTGCACAAGCGCAGTCCCCAAATGTTAACCATGTCATTCTTCTTTTTGAGCTAACTAGATGCTATCATATGCTCCATTTGATGTCAGTTACACAGCTTCAAATACATGAAAAATGAGGACTCTAATCAAAGCATTTTTGTATTTGGTTCAGAACTAAGCTGCATTTACTTTTTCCTTGTTTATTTGACTGAAGGGCTGGAATTTGGGAAGAAGCCTTGTACAAGGCCTATTTGACATGAATATTCACATGTCCGTATGTACAGAACTTCAGACATCCACTTCACAAATCCTCCATGAGTTTCAATTTGTGAGAGAAACTTGTGAAACTCTGAAGTCTAGTCCTCCTGTAAAGGACAGGATATAGATAAAAAGCTGCTACCCTTAGCTGCGGGTGAAGAACCTCCATTTCTTCTGTATTTCACTGTCAGAAGAACAGACTGTTTTTGTTTTGTCCGACTTGGTGCATCCCCACGGACTACGGACATTGTCTGCCTGGGCTCCAGCAGTTACAAAGAACAACTAAAAAGCTATGCTCTGTATAGTGGCAAGTATTTCTGGATCACTAGATTTGTGAAGCTTTCTTCCTGTAGGTCCTTTAAAAGCCAGAATATTTCCGTGCTATTAAAAGATGAAATTTCTTTATCAAGAACTACACTATTTTTACAACATAATTTTGCAATTTTGGGTTGAACATCCTAAAAAGGTTGCTGATCAGAACGCAAAAGTAATATATATGACAAAAATACCATAGACAACAGAGATCATACGCAGATGCATGAAAATGCTACTCCTACCAAGCTTTTTGGGAGTCCGGGTGAAGGTTCCCTTTACAGTGCGGCAATGAGAGTTATCACCTCCGCAGACACCACACTTATCTTCAACCTTATTGGAACCAATCTCCTTGTCACAACCCACTTTCTGCGGAAGGAAGAGCAAAAAGAGGATTTTATCACCTACTGTAGTTTTAATTACAGTGGAAAGTCATCTCACAATGAAGGCATAACAGCGATATACTCAATTTAAAAACAAATTATTTGAAATTCTGCAGCTGGATAATGGTTCCAGCATGAAAAATATCTTGCATTATATTCACTGTTCACCAAAGATTAAAAAATCATGGGATCGACAACAGAATAATGAACACAGATCTTCTCACAAAAGAAAAGAAGTGGGAAAAAAAGGCATATGAAACTACCAGTTTGAGAAAAATGCAGCATTTCCGTGAGATAGGCCCTTACCATTGCTTACCATTGCTTTAATTTAATGTGAAACCCAAGTAATCATGAGGAATACGACACTGCAAATATTTATTTTGAAAATGTCTTCCAAGTCCCACTCTGAGCTGTTTATGGAGTTCTTTGGATTGATTCATTAAGGAACACAGCACAGTTCAAACTCAAAGATGACCTTGGGAAACTGTCACTCACCACACACTCTCCACGAACACAAATGCTGTATGGATCTTTATAGGAACAGCGAGTCCCATCATGTGCCAGCTGTTTCATATAAGCAACATCTCCTGTTTCTTTGGATTGGCAGTACAGGTGACATCTCTTATTAGCTGTGTATTAAGGAAACAAAGTGTAA
Source organism: Rhynchotus rufescens (assembly GCA_032273925.1). Taxonomy (NCBI): domain Eukaryota; kingdom Metazoa; phylum Chordata; class Aves; order Tinamiformes; family Tinamidae; genus Rhynchotus; species Rhynchotus rufescens. The sequence continues at coordinate 20,688 of JAVCKT010032873.1, forward strand.
TTGCATTAAGTTAACAGCAATCTGGATGAGCTTCAGAAAAATATTCCACTAAAGAGAAAACAGAATATAACAGAAATATAAAGGACCGTAAATGGACAGCTTTGAAGTCAAAGCCCTTTTTAAGAGGGTGTTAATGCTGGGTTTCTGAAATTAGCTCTCACTCCAATCCTACTGGGAACCAGGATGAGTTCAGGAAATCACAGGGTGGGGGAATAATCACAGATGTGTTTTAAAAATGAATCTGTATAAAGATGGTACTAAAGCCTCATGAAGTGAGGAGAGGACCTGGGTATGTAGCCTTTTTATTCTGTTTGGAAAATGCCAGATGAACACATATTTTCTAGTCAATGGTTTCACGTAACTCCCTAGCCATGAATATGAAGGGAATCTCAGGAGACAGGAGCATCCCTAACTCAGGAGAAGATGCTAGCAACTCAAGACCTCTGCAGGCCCTTTCAGTAAGCTAAGAATCTGTTTTTGTACTTAAAGCTGTTCAGGTGCACTGGGAGTAAAGTAATAGTAAAGACTGACAGAATCATGCTGAAACAGATGTACCTATAAGGAAAGGGAAAACAGTTTCAGTGGAAGTGACTACCAGCAGCTGTGATCAAACCTTAACACTTTGCACTCCTGGGAAGAAGAGCTGTATGGATGCGAGGGCAGGAAGACTCTTAACTCCTCCAGGACTTGAGAGGCAGCTCTGCACACTCTGCCCAAGAGCAGACAGCCAGAGCGACAGTGCCGTGCACTGACAGCTATGAGCACTCTCAAGAGGAGCTGAGAGCCACAAGCATCTTGTTAGATCATGTTCTCCCTAGGAAGAGGATGATATTCCAAGATTCATGTGTAAAAAACTCAAATAAGTTGACTTACAGTCAGGGTGCTCATACGGCAGCCAGTGGTGCTTGCTGTTCTGGTACTCAAAGTGAGAGTTGCGCTGCTGACACTGCTGTGCCCTGAAGTCCTCAAAGTGCTTTGGACACTCTTCTGTATTGCAAAGTTGAAACTCAAAATTGACCCCAGCACAGTCTTCACCTCCATTAATTGGCCTACGAGGAGAAAATATTAAAGCGATTCTAACAAAAAAAATCCTCTGGACATTAGGACTGTGGATTTTTCTTCTCTTTTAAATGATATTTTAGCCTTAATTTTAAGTAGTAAGATGGCAAAAAAGGAGTGAGAACTCAGAGAAATGGAAACAGAGCAGTTATACTGCACCGGTGTGCATCTGCATGGAACTTTGGTGCTTGTCCACACATTCCAGAGGCACAGGCTCTAATGCAGAAGCCATATATGTGCAAATACATGCTGCAAATCATTGATTTACAATTAGCTATTTCCTAATGGGCTACCCTGCAGTTTAGTGAACTTCCATACTATATTCCCTTTGCTTTTTTACAAAACTTAAATATGTCACAGGATGATTTTACAAGGCTTTTCTCTCAAAACTCTTAAATTCTCCAAAAATAAGCCTGGCTTTCCGCAAAAAGCTGTGTTTAGAGGGGTTGAACGGAATGGAAGTTTTTGCAGAATCTATCCCAAGGTGCAGCTGTCATTTAAACTTGCTGTCCAGATTCTTAGCCGACTGGAACTACCACTTAATCAGGGGACCTACATTGGATTGTTGCACTGGCGTGTTCGGAAGCGAACTCCAGTTCCGCAGGATCGTGAGCAGGAGCCAAATTTCGTCCAGGGTCCCCAGTTGCCATCCTGCTTCAGCTGGTTTGCGTTCTTCCACATGCAGTGGCCTTTATAGCACCACTGAGGGAAACCAGGTGAGCAAAACAGACAAGAGGAGAAACAAAACCAAATGTTTAATCACAAACACAAGTTCAAAGCATACAGATGTGAGCTCACGGGGCTAAAAAAGGACATCTCAGAGAAGAGACTGGAAACAAATCACACTTCAGACTTTGCTGGGGCTGTAAGTGTCAAGGGTCTATGCAAGGAGCTCATCTCCCGCCGTGACTCCCGTCTGCTCCACAATAAGCATCACTGCTCAACCTGACACGTTTCTTCTATAAGCAGATGCATGAAACTCATGATGTTCTGCCCTTCTTGAACTCTTTTAAATAACTGTTTCATTTGAGTCTTCGTCTCCACCATCTTTGAAAGGAATTTTGTTGTTCTAAATACTGTATCGTAAAATACAGCTTTTGCAGAGGCTTAGTTTTTTTTCTCTTTTTTTTTTCTCCTTATACTGTACAAATATCATACCATTTCAAATAGGTAGAACAGAAGACTAGTCACTGGGCAGCGTGTCTTTTTCTGACAGCTTGGGCATATTCAGATGGTCTATGTGGCTCTCCTGGATCTCAAAATACATGGAATTTGCTAAAACAAACTTTTATTGCCATATAATTTTATAATTAAAAATGGATTAACAGCAGCACACCCACTAATGGGGGATATTAAAAGGGAAAAATAAAGAGCTAATTCCAAGTTTCCATAAACATTTGGCCACAGAATGTCTGGACCACAAGCACTAAGAAGAGCTCTGGATCGAGTTCTCCCATCCTACAGTAACGGCATTATCTGCTAGGGTGGATTTCCAATGACACTTCAAGACACTTTGCAAATGAGTCAAGAATTCAAAAAAGGTAACAGAAAGGCCACAGAAGAGGCTGAGAGAGGGTTACATCTTAACTGGGCTTCCAATGTGCCAAGTCACCACAAATTACTTGGGACTACAGCAAAGCTTGTACAGATCACGGAACGCCGCATGGAGAAGCGCCTCTGGCTCCATCCAGGCGGTGCTGGGCAATTCCTTGACTTCCTAGACCCCCCTCAACCCAACTGAAATTATGAAACCCTGAAACTGATTTTTTTTTTTTAAATAAAAATATACCAAAGGCACCATACTCACTTTTCCAGGGGCACACTCTGTCCCATCAAGCGGAGGCCCTTTCTTAGTCTTACAGAAATATGGATTATCTGGATGGCTGCACCACAACTGCTTGCATGGGTCAAAGGTTCGAAACTGAAAGGCAGGATATTCATGATATGAAACTCAACATTACATTATCATTATTTTTCAGATAAGGATTCGAACCACTCAGTGATTTAACCTCTCACACAGGACTATCAACAAGTAAAGCATCTTCAGAACGAAAAGGGCAGTGCTCATGATCTGCATGTCTTAGTCCCAGGCTGGTGAGAAGAAAGAAGGAGACAGCAAAAAAAAAAGAAAAAAGGGAGGGGAGGAAAATAAGGTTTTTCCCTGCTATCTTGAGATGACAGATTAGCTATTACAACTCTGTCATGTGGGTCATGGCGCTGTCCGCTTAGCCACTAAACTTGTTTGAAATTACTAGGTTTCACCTATAAATCTCTCCATCCTCTCTGCAGGAATAAACTACTCTATTAAGTGCTTGTGAACGATGAAAAAAATGCATGCACTGGAGTTATTAAATAAGGCCAAATGCTGAATGAACATCTGTCTTTGCAGTGACTGCCTCAGACATACCGCTGTGCACATTTTATAGCCGACACCAAAATCAAAGCGGCACTGTTCGTCCATGGAGTAGTTGATGCCTGGTAGTTCAGGAAGCTTAGGCCAATCGTGTTCAAAAGGGTCATCAAGAAGACAGTCGTAAGAGCTGTAGAAAGAAACAGAAAAAATCATGGGAAGACTCGGTAATTGTGGTTTGATCAGTTAGATCAACATTCTTAAATGCCAATGCAGGCAATACTCCTTCTCTCCAATTTGGTTTCTGTCCCATATACTTACGGCTCTCTGCAACACAGGCAGTCATTTCTGTAGGAGTGCTGCTTAGTGCAACATGACTCAGCCTCTGACAGAACTCAGCAAAATCCCTGCATTTACTGGAAGACCACAGAGAACCATCTCTAGCCTTTCTTTGCCCTTTTACACGTGGAATTTGCACCTTACTTTCCTGTCACCAGAGGTAGAAAATAAATATTCTCCAATTCTCTCTGCCCAAGGGAAACATCTCAGCATGCTTCAAATTGCAGCAGGGTTCCCAATGCAACGCCTAGCACAAAATCCATTGTAGTCAGTGGGAGCCTTTCCACAGGAACAAGAAAAAGAGGGTGTCAGGAAAGGAGATGATTAGAAAGCAGCAGGACTGAAGGAGGCCACACATGGACTGTCTTGCTGCAGCACTGAAGTACAGGTGAGTCTACCAGGATGCCTTTGAAGGCTGCATCCATATCTACAGGTCCTTACTGGATGTATCTTTTGAGCTCCTGGCCGCTGCACCTGGACCAGTGGTAACGGTGAAAGGCAGCCTGTACCAAGGGAGCCATAACACTCCCCATGGCCGTCTCATCTCCACATCTGTTCCCTTGCCCATCGTGCTCCATGCCCAACCTGAAGGAAAAAGAAAAAAACAAAAACAAACAAACAAAAAAACAGTATCAAAGCTTAGGTAATTTTTGCTTTACAGCTCTGCAGCTGGTAAAAGAGCTGTGAATAAAACAGTCTCTTATGGACACGTAATCGTTCAAAATGAACTTTTTTTTCAACTTGGTAAATATCAAGTGTTTGTCAAATAGGTATCTCCTTTGATGTCAGAACACCAAGGACTCTCTGAATACTCTTGCATTTATACTTCATTTTATTTGTTAGCATCAGTAATGAGCTAACTAGATTATGATTTCTGCTCATGCTTTGGATAAAGGAAAAAAATCAACTCTGTCCATTAGAGAGCAGTTTGTTCAGACAGTAAATTGTT
>JAVCKT010032875.1:15070-27699 GCA_032273925.1 Rhynchotus rufescens
GTCATGACACCTTGCACATGCAGCTTGACCCCTGCTTGGTGCCACCGGTTCTTTTCCTGTGTGGTCTCTTATGTCACAATGTCACCATGGTGGCAGTGCTTCCGCTCTGTTCTGGTTCCAAGGACTGCAGGGACAGAGGCTTCCTGGAAAGCAGATGCTTTGGCTGCTTGGCCAAGACTGGGAGGGCCATTATCCTTTTCTGCAGCAGATTTATTGTATTTTATTATATTTGTACACATTTATTTTTATAAAATCCCCCTAAATTAGGTAAGTGTTTAGTTATCATCTAATCAGCTACTCAGCGGGTCAGTTGATATTTAGACCAGGTATTTGGCAGAGATGATCAGGGCTGTATCAAGGAGGAGGTTCTTTCTAGGATGTCCTAAGGCTCTTTCTTCCTGTGTTACCGCAACTTCTGTCTTTGCTCTCTTCTGTGATGATGTTTCTCAAGAAGCATGTATCAGGGAGTATATTTGTGTCATTTTCTGTACATATTGGAAATAATTTGCCTCTAGAAAGTGATTGTGGTGTGTTTACCATGCGTGGAGTAGCTGCAGTTCTGATGTGAATTGAAATATCAAATGTTTATGAAAGATGACATAGCAAAGCTGCTTACCATATGGTCTAGGAGACACAGTGATGCTAGACAATTTTTTCTCCTAGCGTATGTCAGGAAAAAACAAACAATAGAATTTATGCGTGTTTTTCTGTATTTCAGGCATAGCATTGAGTGCCTTTTTATCCAGGGCGTGGGGTGCAATATAAATATTATATGAATTAGGACTTGTGTTGAATCAATGTTTTGGCACCAGCTTTGATTTGGAGATTGCTTCTAGTTAGGATGATGCTGGTGGCATCTTGCAGTCAGGGCTCATCACAGCACCTCTCCCTGAACCTCTCCTTGTTCCTCTGGATCAGGATCCCAGGACAGTTACTGGATTTTGCAGTATGGAGACTTGCAAGTGACTTCGTGTCAACCACCCTGGGTCTAGAAACAGTGCAGTTACATTGAAGTGGAGCTTCGTGTTCTGGATTTACTGGTTTGGATTAGCACATCCTTGGGAGTCTCTGCACGGTATCAGCACCGGATTATGCTACCCCATGTGTTGTCTTTGCAAGAAGATGTACTCTGAGTTAGGTGAAGCAAGAACCAGTGCTATGAAGCTTACAAGTTCTCCGCAGGCCTTCAATTTGGGAAGTTGAAGGCCTGCAGTTGAAGTTGCTACCTCCTGGGTGTTGTACCATGCCCATCATTAAGATAAGAGTTTATTATAAGACATGAAATGAAGGATGAAGAGACTGGTCAGGATGTTTCTGCTAGTGGTGGTGGTTAGACTTCAGGTAAGTCTGTGGATTCACACATCGTGCTCTTCCTCTCTTGTGATCTAGGTTGCATGGTTGGACCCTGGAAATGGGATGCCAGTCCCGTTCGGGGAGCATAAAGAAAGAAAGAAAATCTCCTAGCTGGTGTTGCTGCCGCTGCGACAGCGAGTGAGAGCCAGAGGCAGGAAAATGTCGACAGTCACCTCAGCGCTCCAGGCTCCCCAGGGCCCTGTGAATCCGCCGCCGCCGGAGGTCACTAACCCTAATAAGCCTGGCCGGAAGACCAACCAACTGCAATATATGCAAAATGTTGTGGTAAAGACCTTGTGGAAGCATCAGTTTGCTTGGCCTTTCTACCAACCGGTTGATGCAATTAAATTGAATTTACCAGTAAGTATCTGCCTCTTCCTCACCCATATTCTGTTCTTGGAAAGCTCTGAGATCGTTCCTCTGGTCATTAGATCTGACTGGTCTGGTTGCTTTTTGTGATATCCATGAATGTGCTTGGCCCCTCTGAATTTCAAGGTGATGTGGAGATCTCTGAAGAAAAACCTGCTGCACCCCTACTGAAGGGAGAAAGCAGCACCCAGGCAAGTTGTCTTGGAGCAGCTGAAATGTAATGCTACGTTTGTGGCTGCCCATGGTGACTTTTGCATGCCACTTGTCCCCTATCTGTCCAAATTGAGAGCCTGGGTGCCTGCACTCAGGAGCATTTAGCACAGGCATCAATGTCATTTGTTGGACTTCTCCTGGATTTTCCAGTAGTTCAGCTGTTGAGGAGGACAGGAGAAGCCAATTAGCAAGGATACTTGGGAGCTGTCAAGCTCCAAATGGAAGCAGGAGTTCAACGGTTGCCTGATCCCTGTGTCTCCTGTGCTTGGTGATACCTATCCTAGCTCTAGCAGACCAGATAGTCCAAGCTCAAGCAGGTCATTCATCAGTGACTTGAACTGGTACTAAGCAGCTTTCAGGGATATAAGTCTGGAGAGCTCCTATTTTCACAGGTTATTACCTGATTTTATGGACTGGATCCAGGAGTCTTTAGAAGTCTGTAATGTTGATGGATACTATATAAAATGTGAGCCAGAAGAGTAAAACACTTAACACCTGTGTAATATTTCACCAGGTCTCTGCTCCTTTGTCTTCTTTTTGTGGATATAGTTTCTTGGTGAGGAATTTTGAAGTGATTTTAAAGGCAGTTCACCAGAGAACTTAAAGGAGTTGCTGGAAGAATAATTGTTTTTCACTTGTGGCCTAAATTAAATCTAGTAACCCCCAGAGCTGCCTTTTCTGCCACATGGGAAGAGGATTTCAGGTCACTCCTGTGGCTTGGGCTCAGCGAAAGGCCAGTGGCTGCATGTGGCCTTGTGGTCACACAATGAGAGGCCTTGCTGCTTTTCTCGCCAATAAGAAAATTAAATCATATAACCCTGCACATTTGGAGCATATAACCCTGCACGTTTGAAGCATCTCCAGCCTGCAGAACCATGTTGAAGCCTTTGGAGAATGTTTCAAGGGAGACCCCAAAACTTTCAGTGTGTTCTCTACCAGTGCTGGCATTGAAAGTGATGGGTGTTTCAGTGGCAGCCTTCTAAAAGGACAGGCAGAAATTCTATTTCCTAAATGACAGCTAATCCATAGTTAAACTGAGCACCCTGCCCAAGCTGCTGCTGACACTGCTGTCTCTAATTCTGTGCCCGTGTGAGTAGAAATGGTCATGTTATTCTATTTAAAAATTGTGGTATCTTTCCACTCTGTGGTACAAACCACAGCTGCCCTTAGAACTCTTGTAGCATTGATAAAAAAGCCAATAATGTCCATGCCTGTGTGTTTGAGCATGTGTCGGTGAGGGCTGAGGAAGATTTGTGTTTATTTTCTCATGCTTTGCAGTCAAATTGGTAATAACAGTGATAACCTGAAAGCTACAACTTAGCAAAGAAAGGTGATGTTTGATGTGAAGGTTGTTTGCATTTTGCAACAGAAACCTGGGGATGTGTATTTGGAGAAAATGAAGAGAAAGCCGGCACTAGATGTGAACACAGCCTTTCCTTTTAACTTCTTTCCTGTTTCTCCAACAGGATTATCACAAAATAATAAAAAACCCCATGGACATGGGGACGATCAAGAAGCGCCTGGAACATAACTATTATTGGAGTGCCAGTGAATGTATGCAGGATTTCAACACCATGTTTACAAATTGTTACATTTACAACAAGGTAAAGAATCCAGACAAGTTTTGAGCTGGGGCACTGCCTAGAAAAGACCCCACTACTGCTGTTACAGTGGGTTTTGAACGGGCTAACTTTTCGGCACTGCACGCCCGCCTTGCAAGGATTTGAAATGCCACTAATTGCAACCACATTACTGGAAAAGTACAAAGCTGTCTTTGTGCTGTGGCTTTCTTCCCCCGCACTAGTTAAAATGGCAAATGTGCTTTCTAACTAAAGGTAGTTTTCTGTTCTGGGATTATGTAGTGAGTTGCTCAAGATTTTGGTCCTTGTATTTGCAGCTAGGAATTCTTTCAGGTTAGCTCAAGTTTATGCAACATTTTCAGGTGTTGAGTGATATGTTAATGACAAGTTTTACACTGGCTGTCCAGCAGGAACAATATTTCCTACTTCTCTTAGTAGCAGAGAACAGTTCAGTAAGTAGCATAATTCTGTTCCCTGCCAGTGTTTCATACCAACATGTACAGCTTGTGATTGCATGTTGTTATTTTGGGTTTGGCTTATTTGCTGTTTTTATGTTAAAGTCTGTGTTGCTTGTATGGTGTTTTCTGTGGTGGTTTGTCATCATTGACCCATACTGGAGAAACAGCTGAAATATTTAGTTTAGGCCCCAGAGAATACGTTTACGCTCTTCTCTTGGACCTGCTGGCATCTGTTGAGTTTGCTGCTGCTTAGGCTGATAGTGTGCTCGTTATCAGGGCTCCTGTTGGAAGTTCTGATACTGTTTGAACACAGTTTACTTGGGATCAGCAATATGGACATGCTGGACCAGAAAGAAGAGCAGGGGCGGATGAGGAGAAAGAAGGAAGCGTAGTTTATGTACAGGGCTTGGCTAACCAGCATTTATTTGTAGGACAGTGTCATTGAAGTTTTCGAAGCCTCATCTTGAGCCCCTTTGTATCTGACCGGTGGATGGCGTACTACTGGCTTCTCTTCTTGTCCCTGCAGCCCACAGATGACATCGTCCTCATGGCCCAAGCGCTGGAGAAGATATTCCTGCAGAAGGTTGCCCAGATGCCTCAGGAGGAAGTCGAATTATTACCCCCAGTTCCTAAAGGCAAAGGCCGCAAGCCGTCAGCGGGTGCACAGAGTGCAGGTATCAGCCTGGTCCCTTGATCGTGAATCTTAGGAGTCTGTTGTTGAGGCCTGACCGACCATCCAAGCTGCCTGACCATGTAGAGGATGGTCAGATAGTAAAGGAGCATGTAGAGGTGGTCAGAATAGTGAAAGAGAATTAGACTTCTAGGTCCTGATTCCCCACTGTTTGGCTTAAGGCCCTGCACACATCATACAAACATCTCTCCATCCATAGTATCCTCGTTCCCACGCTGCCTCGATGAGGGAGGGCACTGCTGTTGCCTCCCATATGCACAGAGGAAACCAAGGCAAAGACACAAGGTAGTTAGACACCCCAGTCTGTTACAAGTGACACTGTGGCCCAGAAGGCTGCTTTAGCTCTGGGTTTATACCCAGAATCATGTGTGATTGCCGGAAAGGAATAATTATGCTGTTGCAAAAGGCTATGTAGGGGATTGCATATCAGCTGAAGCTAAGTTTAGTTCAGCTTACCTTGAGCTAATTTTAAATGTGCTTAAGAGGGAAACATCCTTAAGCAGCACAAAACAATTCATAAAGGAGCTTGTGTGGGCTGAGTAAATTGTTGTGAGCATTTTCTGTAAACAAGATCTAACTGTTGCTCTGGGAAAGTCAACTGTTTCCTTTCACTTCCCTGACTCTCAGGTGCCAAATGCAAAATGTGGAGTTTTTCACTTGTGTGCAGCTAGTTTAGAGCTCACAGTAGAAAGACTTTAGGCCAGTGATCACTGAGCTTTTTTGACCCCTGGGTAAGAGCACCAAGCAAATCATTCCATGTCCGCCTTGCTCTTCCTGGGGCCCTCAACTGAGGTCTTCAGGCAAGCCTGGGGTTTCTTGTAACCGTCTCTACATTTCAGCACGTTTTTGCTTTGTCGTTTGCAAGGAACCCAGCAAGCAGCGGCCGTGTCTTCCGTGTCCCCGCCGACCCCGTTCCAGAACGTCCCTCCAGCTGTGTCTCAGACGCCCGTCATTGCCGCCACCCCTGTGCCAACCATCACTGCTAATGTCCCGCCTGTCGCTGCCCCTCCTGCCGCCGCTCCCCCTCCACCTGCTGCTCCCATCATGCCGGTGGTTCCTCCTACGCCACCAGTGGTCAAGGTAAATAGAATTCAACCCCTTCCTCTTGGGAAGGCAGCTAAGCCTAAGTTTTCACCCCCTCAGTGCTGCCTACGTGCATTACTTTGCATTTGACTCCTTGCCGTCTGCCTGTTGTTGCTCTGAGATGTGCTCGGACAAGTGCTTCCCATCCAGTTCGGAGTGGGTTGAGAAAAAAGTTCTACTTCATCCCAGCTGAGGGGATGTCAGCTGCCTCAATTAAAAGCTCTCATTTGACCACAGATGTAGCCAGTGCTGATATTCCATGAGCTAGAGCTCTCAGGTTCCCCCATTTTGCACCATATAATCCAAAACATCTCTCCTAACCGAATGGGATTTTTCACTGGGATTTTTACTGGATCTGTTCCTTTAAGATTTACAGACTCCAGCACTAGGAATGTTCCTCTCTGCCATAAAGCAGTTCAGGACAAGCCTGTCACTCCAGTTGGAGGAGATTGACGTTGCCTGCAGGTTTTGGGTGCATTAGTTCTCTCTTGCTTACTGAGTAATCAGGGAGTTGTCACTGGTGTTCCACTATTTACTAGGTTCATTTATGGTAAATGAAAACATTGCTCTAAACTGGAATTTTCCTAGTAAATTGTGTATTGCTTTAAAGGGATGAAAATATAGCTTAGAGAAAGCAGGGGTGTTTTTTGAGCTGGGAAATTGAGCTGGAAACTGCAGCAGTGCTGGCGTTCACTGACATGGGCTGCCAGAATCACTGAATTGATTGTTTTACTTATTCCTAAACTGTGGGTTTAACTGGTTAGGGAAATTGAAAGTCAGGTCTCCTTGTAGCTGAACCCAGTCATTTTCAGAAACCTGTCTTATACTGCAGTTTCTGTCCAAATAACTTGTTTCTGAGAATCAGTTTAATTTTAAAACTCATGGCTGAACATAAAAGGGAGTTTGCCAGATACATGCTGCAAATAAATCCTGCTTGCAATTTATTCAAGATTCCCCTCAGATTTCCTGAGGGAAAACTTCTTCTCCCTTTCCCTCCAGGGGGATAAATCCTTCATAGGAGCACGAGAGAGAGAGAGATGGCTGGATAGTCACAGCTTAAATTTGACAGAGATGCTCAACTTGCTTGAGGCAAAATCATTACATTCCTATTCTTGTCTGTAATAAACAATCTACCTTGGAATATCCCCTAAATAAGAGGGTTGAGGGCTCCTGGCTCTTTGATTAATTTGCTTTGGTTCATAACTTACAGCCTGATCCTGCCACTGGGGGCTCAGGCTTGTGCTTAAGTTGCTGGCACTTACAAGACACCATGTGTTAGCTGAGCTGCAGTAATCAACTGGGTGCCCTCCTTTCCCTTGGCAAACATGAGCTAAGAGCCCTTAGCTGGAATCTCAGGGAGGTGCAGAGAATTAACACATTTTGCATCGTGCCTGGGCTTGGGTTGGAGACGTGCAAGTGGCTGGTTGCTGTGGCTCCGATGACATGTGGTGATACATCACACTACAGTCACTGAATTGGGTTTTGAAGCTTCTAGTCGCAAGTTCCATTTATCCCAGTGAAGTAATTCTATTTTCTGTCAGAGGACAGGCACATACATCACAGGAACAGGGGTGAATTGTGCTAAGTTTCTCCTAGCAGAGTGAGAACCGTCTGCCCACTCATGAGTTCTGTCTCATTGCTGTTTCAGAAGAAGGGAGTGAAGCGAAAAGCGGACACGACCACCCCGACCACCTCTGCGATCACTGCCAGCCGCAGCGAGTCACCCACTGCCCTCTCGGACCCCAAGCAGGCCAAAATCATCGCCCGCCGTGAGAGCGGTGGCCGGCCCATCAAACCACCAAAGAAAGACCTTGAGGACGGAGAGGTCCCCCAGCACGCGGGGAAGAAGGGCAAGCTCTCCGAGCACCTCAAGTACTGTGACAGCATCCTCAAGGAGATGCTCTCGAAGAAGCATGCGGCCTATGCATGGCCCTTTTACAAGCCCGTGGATGCAGAGGCCTTGGAACTGCATGACTATCATGATATTATCAAACACCCCATGGATCTCAGTACTGTGAAAGTACGTCCGCCTTTACCACCTCTTTTGCAGGGTGTCGTGGCCCTCTGATTTCAGAGGGCTGGCCCATTCTCGGGGAGGGTAGAAATTGGAACCTGTTTGGATAGTATTTGGATTTCGTTTATTTTGCTTGCCCTGTCCTTTTTTTCCCTGTGAAATGAGCCATCTTTCTACCCTGCAATATGGACTGCACAAAACCATCCTCTCTTTTTGTGGATAGTCCAGCTATTTAAACTCGTGTGTTCGGGACCACGCTGCCCTCTGAGAAGAGGTGCAGTATTGGATAAGATTCGATTGATAGCGTCCTGTTTCCAGGAGCTGCTGCCTATCTGGTGGTTGGCATGATGTGTGCTCCAGATAGGCTTTCGCTGAGCAATTCCATCTGGAACCTGATGATCGTTTGGTACTCAGGAGAAGGGAAGAAATAATATGCTTGTGCAGTGTATGTCTTCAAGAGCTTAGTTAAGTGTGGGTCAAAATTTAAGATGTATTTTTGCTGTCACTTGGGAGGTTTTTCTGACTTTCTCCTAGATATCCATGGAGCAAAGCCTTGGTTTTCTAGTTCCCATCTTCTGCTTGGCAGCTGGCCGTGGGAATCTGTGGTGGTGGAGGTGAGACTTTCTCCTATGTGCAAGGAGTGGAGATGTTTCACCACCCACCAAAAAGTGCTTTGTCCAAAAGCCAGACACACTCTGTCTCAGCTGAGCAGTGCTTGGGTTTGTCTAAAATGCCTGGGTGACCATGGGGCAGCTCCATTCCTGATTCCAGCTATTTTGGGGCAAATTCTATGCAAGAGTGACTTCAGAGCATTATATTCTATTTCTGCCATGTTAATCAGACATGATGTTGCAGGAGTTCTTGCATTTGTAGTAGTAATTTTTGCTGATGAGAACACAGTTGTCATGGTCTGCATTGAGGATTAGATTGGAGTGAGTCTTCAGCCCCATGCTGAAGCCGTGACCCAGAGCAGGCTTCCTGCAGCCTCCATTTTCCTGTCTGTAATATGGGGATAATGATTCTTAGCCCACCTTGCAGGGCTGCTGCGAGGACAGTGCTCTGAGAAGTGCTATCTGGGTGCTAAGCTTTATTATCGATTGAGTTCAGGCTGTTGTGAGTAAACTATAGTGGTGTTGGGCATCTTCCTTCTCCTGAAATTGCTCTATCCTGGCTTTTTTGTTGTTTTACATAAGCCAGTGCAATGTGCAGTGTTGTCTTGGGCTTGTAATTGAGCCGTGCTGTGTTAAAAGCCTTCGCTGGCCTCCTGGGAGGAGAGGAGGGGAAGGATGAGGAGTTGAGCAGAAAACAAATGGTTTTTGCTTAAGCAGCAGAAAGGGAAGTAGATGTGAGGAGGCTCTCCTGATGTGACACCGGTCAGACCAATGTGGGAGTGGGTTTGGTGGCTTTTGGTCAGTATTAATTGCTTTGGGCGCCCTATAAAGGAGAGGAAAGCTTCTAGTCAATACGAGGTAGACTAGCACGATGGTAGTAGCAGGAGAAAGGACTAATTGAATGTGACTTGTATGCCTTTTTATTAATAAGGTGACTTTGCCTTATTGTCAGAATTCATTCACTTGATTCTGCAGTGAAGTCCTTCCTGTCTGCTTAGCTTGGAGGTCTGTCCACATGGTCTGGAGCACAAGCCCATGAGATAATTCAGCTCAGAGGGGGCCCTGCAGTTTTGTATTCCTGCCTCACCCTCAAAGCAAGGTCATCTCTCGCACTGCTCTGCTACCTCCAGGAGTCCCTGGCTCCCTTGAGTGGCTCTGCAGAGAGCGAGGCCAGGCGCAGTGTGATCAGTCTGTGAGCAGTCATGGGTTGTCAGTGCATTTATCAATATCAGTCTGTGTGTTGGGGCAGAGATGCAGCACTTAGGCGATGTTAGGTACTTGGTATGGTGTTATTGTGCACACAGTTATGTCTCTCCAGGCTTCTTGTAAGCTACATGTCAATGTGTTCTGAGAGTCTATAAACTGTCAGTAGTTTCAAGGATGTCTCTTCTCTGTTAACATCTGAGATAGGAAGAGGTGTCTCTTGATCTGTGCAATTGCTCTTTCCATTATTGGGTTAGAGCTGCAGACAGTTATTGATAGCCCTTTATCTATTAGTCCTGTGAAAACAAGTCATTAGATAGCTACGTTCCAGATAACTCAGTTACTGAGCTAATTTCAGTGGGACTGCTGGTGAACCTAGTCCTTTCAGACCTCTTCCCAGTTCCTTCCACATCTCCTTGACTCCATAGGATGGCTGTAGGTCTCCAGAGATCCCTAGCAACCTGGTAGATCTCCCATTACCACCATGAGAGTGAAAACCTGTCTCTGCCAAAGCTGATATTTCCATTGATTCTTAAGCTGCAGCTATATTTTCACATATCATAGGCTGTGCACTTGCGTGGCAATCTGAAGGAGAAGTTGCATCCTGGTAACTGAAGTCCCTCAAGCAGAGTTGTCCATCTCTACCTTCTGCATCCTATCTTCATTTTGTCTGAGCTGCTCTGGGATTTTATGGCTGAAAGGAAAGGGAGGAGCAGGAAGTATAGTCCATCCATCAGCAGTATAGTCAGCAAAAACAGCTCAGGAACTGTAAAAGCCAAAAGCTGCTAAGATCAAGTTGACGTTTTTTCTCTAACAGAGGAACATGCACGTAAATAATGTATTTTTGAGATGTAGTTTGGAGGTTTCTTTCTAGGAAGTATTCTGCTCTGTATTGTGCAGAATCCATGTGCAGTGCTGCAATTCCTTGGATTGCTGCCTCCTTCACACTTGAATCTATAGTCCTAATTTTCCTACTCTTTAAAGCATAGATCTCCAATTGCACTTTTTTTCTGCAGGTGTGGGTGTTATTCTCCTTCTGTAGCAGCATAGGACAGAAAGCTGGAGACAGGTTAGTGGCAGACCCAGCAGAGTCTTTTGTATATAAAGGCTCTGGATTTGTCTTTCCATTCGGGAGAGTCCTTCATAATAAACTTCTTTGAAGTGCTGTGTGGTGCTTTTTTATGAAGTGTTTTATTATCTTTTGCTCCTGGCGTGTAGCTGATAGCAAGACTTCTCTGGGATGCAGTAGGTAATGTTAAGTGCATGGAACAGAAACCTGCCATTTGTAAGCAGTGCAGTTCTCCAGCACGAGGCAGCTTTTCCTTTTGTGGCTCCCAAAGACTTTAGGTCTAATTCTGTGCAAGCAACAACAGTCGTGGGCAAGTGGTACCAACTTCCATGCAGCAAAGTGTAGCTCGGAGCATCTTCTCCAGCTCTTTCCTCTGGTTTCTGCATCAGCAGCAGCAATATAGATGTCTCTGCCTCTTATTTATGCAGTGGTGAACAAGCCATAGTCCTTTCTGTAAGAGGATTTATCCAAAGTGTTTACTTTGGGAATAAAGTGCTACCTCTGGGGATAGAAATATGCTAGTCAGTTAATTTTCCTGCAGTGATTTGCTGTGGTTTTGGAGCAACTGATTCTGTTGTGCTTTTTAAAAGGAAGGAGACATTCTTTCAGGGATTTTTAAAAGATTTTTTTAATTGCACCTATTTTAGAGGATTTTTTTGAGGTAATAGAATGGGACTTCATGAAACAGCTGTTCTTATTGAGGCAGTTTCTTCAAGGTGCAATTATGGCCCAAGAGATGGGGCCAAGTCCTCCCCAGTTGCTGGAGATGGTTGGAGAGACCTTAGAAGAGAAAATGCTGTGCAGCCCGAGCTCTCCTCAGCACCAGCCTTGTGTCCTGAAACCTACATTTAAAAATGTGCTGGAAATGATGGAGCAAGGACTGGAAAGATGTAAGGTGAGACCTGAATGACAGATCATGTGCATTCAGCTTCTTTGAGAGCTGGAGTATGCAAAGGCAGATTCGGAAATGATGCATTTGAAGAGAGATGATGGAAATGAGGGAGTTCAGGAAATACAAGGGAGGAAGGTCAGGTCTTCAAACATGTTAAAAATATTGTAAAGAAGGCAACAAATTTTGCCTGCATCTGTCTCGTATGGGACAGGATGTACCTTAAGAGTAAGGGTTGCATTAAATGCTGGGAAACAAACTCCTAAACCTTAGTGATTATTAAACAAGAGAATTAATTGCTGAAGGACAAACGAGATTGCTGTGGTAGAACTTGCATGGGGCAGAGCATGGCCTAGTTGGCCTTCCAGCACCTTTTGCAATCCTGCTGTTCATGATGCTGATTTGCAATTGTAAATGCAACTTAATTTTTAAGCAGCTGAATATCTCAGTGAATTTGTAACCTAGAGATATTCCATCCCATCAGTTTAAACTCTTTTCTTTCTTTTATCAAGCTAATTTTTCTTTACAAGAAAACAACAACAAAAATCAGAGATTTAAAGTGCTTTAGGGCTAAAATAAAACATAAGTTTTGGATGGAAGCGAAGCCTCGGACACTGAAATACACTTTGTAGGCAGTAATTGGCCAGTGAGCGTGCCAAACAAATACATGTGCATCAAAAAGGCCCTTCATGCAGTAAGACATATTTTAAAATAAATGGTCCCTTTCATTTGAACATACTGTTTTGCTTCGGAATTGGCCTGAAATGCTTTTCAAAGGAGGCCAGCTCTCCTCCAGGCTGGAGATGCACAGATCTCATTCCCATCCCATCTCTGCTGCAGCCCTGAGCTCCAGCTCTTCCTCTGAGTTTCTTGCTGAGAGAATGAGGTCTCGTGACAGAAGTTTGACAGCCCTTTGGCTGTGACACCACAGGGACCATGGCAGGAATGTTGTGACCCAGTGTGTGGGTCCCGCTGCAGCTGCCTCTTTGGAGGGCAAATTGCCCCATTCTGGACCCAGAGCAAGAGAAATGGATGGAAGTGAGACCTTGGAAATGAGAAAGAAGCCAGGTGCAAAACTTAGCTCCTAGTATTTGTC
>JAVCKT010032875.1:27799-42806 GCA_032273925.1 Rhynchotus rufescens
TGTCCTCATTGCATTACTGGAGAACATGAGGAATGGATGCCTGAAAGGTGGGTTCTACAACCATTCTGTCAGCTGGACTTTGTAAATTGTGAGTGGATGCTGTAGTTTAACAAGTGCCTTGTCTTTCTGTGGGAATCACCAAGTGAAATTCATGCCCTCTATTAGCAGTAGCTCAGGGCAGGTGCCGTGATCTTTTCTGCCTTTTCAGATCTACAGAAGTGTTTTAAAAATGTAGAAATATTCACGTAAGGCACTCATGAAATTCCACCTTGATGATTTGACTTCAACCCTTCCCAACTGTGTTCTATGCTCAAATTAGTTCCTGAACCGGCAAACCTGTGCCCTAGAGTGACTCTCTGAATGTTATTTTAGATTTTTCTAGCAGGACATGGACCCAGACCAGCTTCCTAATAAGATAGTAAAAAGATAAGAATTGAAACTATTCTAATATCAACAGATCTGGTTATCTTTTTTAACAAAAATTCCGAATATGATTTTTTTAAGCTGCTCTGAGCTCTCTGTGTGCTTCCATGTAGTTCCAACAAATACCTTTTTGCTTATGGCTTTTTCTCCCCTTCCCCTTTGGCTTGTTTGTTTGCAGAAAAAAATGGACAGTCGAGAATACCAGGACGCACAAGGGTTTGCAGCAGACATTCGGTTAATGTTCTCTAATTGTTACAAGTACAATCCTCCAGACCACGAAGTGGTGGCCATGGCCAGGAAGCTCCAGGTAAACATGTTGGTGCACACACCTTTTGGAATGCACTTAATTGCGCTGCAAGGGGGGCTGTTTGAAGAGCTTAGCGTGGGTCTGGTCTTGGCACCAGCAAGGGAGAGCCTGGGATTCCTTCAGCCCTTGGAAAGCAGCCCATTCAGTGCTCTGCTGCAGAACCACCATGCTCCCGGCCACAAGCCATGTTCTGCTCCCAAAGTGTTTTAATCATTGCTGTGTGAAGCCATGGAGGAGGGTTCCTGAGTGTGCAGAATCCCCTCTCTATGCACACCTTGGAACTGGAAGTATTTGTGTGGGCTGAAAACAGTTGGCTGGACCCCCCACAGCTCTGGGGCCCAGGCTGTTTTGGGGTTTCTGGTGTTGGGCCTGGCTTTGCTGTTGGCATTTGAAGGCCAAATTCATGTCTGCCTTTGTGCAAGAGCTAATCACAAGCTCAGGGATCTCTTAGCAGAGGAGGAATGGAAGGTGAAGTAAACCAGAAGAAAATGTTAGAAATGCCAGAATGTGTCAAGCCTGGGGTTCCTTTATCTTGTATCTGTCTGGCAGCGGCCGGTGCAGGAAAACTGCAGAATCTTCCCAGGAGGCAGAGATGTGGGAGCCTGTCACCCTCCCACAACCTTCCCATCCAAAAATGAATCTGAGGAGATTCAGAAAATGTTGGGTCTGTCTAGTCCTAACCCCCTGCAAGCCTTTTAAGCCTTCAAGAGAGGAGAAACCATCCAGGTGTTTCCATGATGATTTCAACCCTTGTTCTAGAGTGGTTATCTTCAGTATTTGTAGAGCATCTTGCATGACAAAGACAGACCCCTACACATGCTGCAGTGTCTGGTAGATTTTAAAAGCCAGGGTGAAGACTTTGTGTTTGAGGCTGCTCCTGTGAGTGCCAGTTTTCCCTTTTTTCTAGGACGTCTTTGAGATGAGGTTTGCAAAGATGCCCGACGAGCCCGCGGAGGTGCCGCCCGCGCCGCCGCCAGCAGCGGCCGTGGTGAGCAAAAGCACCGAGAGCAGCCACAGCAGCGAGGAGAGCTCCTCCGACTCCGACAGCTCCGACTCTGAGGAAGAGCGAGCCACTCGGCTCGCAGAGCTCCAGGAGCAGGTGAAACGGCCAGCTCTTGTCTCTGTCTTGGGCAGTGGAAGTTGCTGAGCAGGAAGAAAGGTCTAACTTCGTGTCTGGAGGTGGAGGTTTGGTTATTTTTGCCTTGAAGTCTGACTTATTTTTTCATTGTTCTCCACCAGCTCAAAGCTGTCCACGAGCAGCTAGCTGCACTGTCACAAGCACCAGTGAACAAACCAAAGAAGAAAAAAGAGAAGAAAGAAAAAGAAAAGAAAAAGAAAGACAAAGAGAAGGAGAAAGAGAAGCACAAAGTAAAAGCTGAGGAGGAGAAGAAACCCAAGGTGGCTCAGCCACCAAAACAAACCCAGCAGAAGAAAGCCCCAGCTAAAAAGGCAAACAGCACGACCACGGCCAACAGGTGAGAGCTTGTCTGCTCTTGGTGGGCAGGACAAGAGCTTTCAGCCCTGTTCTCCTGTCCCTCCTATTAACTTGCCATGGAAGAGCATTCCTGGGCATCTCCAGGGAGTTTTTAAATTCGAGCTGGCAGTGGGACCATCTCTATTTCCACTGTCTCTCCCTGGGTTTGCTTTTGCCTTTGGCCCAGCCAGTGAGAACATGCTGCTTCATTGCTGCCCCCCGCTGCCGCTTGAGCTTGTTTCGTGCCGTGGAGGGCCAAAACTTGATAGGAATGGAACAGTTGGTCTCAGATTTCTGAGCTTTTCAGAAGTCCTGGTATTGTTCAAACATCTGGCTAGAGGTTCAAAGTCAGAAGCCTTGGGATGTTCGTTAAAAGGGGACTTGAAGAGAGTTCATTGCTTGTAAATACCCCTAAACATTTCCATGTCTGCCAACTCCCTAGGCAGCCCAAGAAAGGAGGCAAACAGGCGTCTGCAACCTATGATTCCGACGAGGAGGAGGAAGGTCTGCCCATGACCTATGATGAGAAACGACAGCTGAGCTTGGACATCAACCGCCTGCCTGGGGAGAAGCTGGGCAGGGTGGTGCACATCATCCAGTCACGGGAACCTTCCCTCAGGGACTCCAACCCCGACGAGATAGAAATAGATTTTGAAACATTGAAGCCCACAACTTTACGAGAACTGGAGAGATACGTGAAATCTTGTTTACAGAAAAAACAGAGGAAACCATTTTGTAAGTTACCTCCTGGGGCACGTGTTCCCCCACCAGCTCTTGGGCTCAGCTTTGGAGTCCGGGCGTGTGTGTTGAGATTCTCTTATCCAGCTGCTGAGTATGTGATGAGAGGGATTTTTAGAGCTTCTTTTCTCCCAAAGAAAACATTCAGAAACTTTCTGTTTTTTCCTTCTTTCTTCCCATGATGTCATCCTGTGGAGACCCAGAGGGACTACTCTGTTCCTCTGCAAAAGCTGTGTGATGTCTTTATTGCTTACCTAGGATCTGGAAGGCACTTGCAGAGGTCTCAGTCTCGTTCTGCTAGGTGTTGCATACACACATCTGGAAGGATCAGGTTCTTATCCTGAATAGTTGATCTTCTATTTAGCAAGGAAATAAAAAGCAGGGTTGGAATCCAGAGTACCAAGGGAATAAATGACTTGCACAGTCACATGAGTAACCTGTGAGTTCTGGATGTAAGTGTCTGAGTCCTGTGCTGGCTCCAAAACTGCTCTGCCTCTAGGTGGCTTGTATGCACTGCACGATCCTCAGTCTCTACCAAATCACAGAACAAATGTCCACGTGCTGGCAAGTTATGGTACAGACTTCTCTGTGCCTTGTCCACAGAGGGTTGGTGCAGCCCATTGAATGTAGCTCCAGCTGCCACCACTTAAAATGCTGCTCACCTTAAGTGGTCCTGGCTCTATCTGTCCACTTATCACTGATCCTGTTAAAATATAACATGGTAGTTACAGCTCTCGCAGAGCACCTCCTTCGGCACCACCTGACCTGCAGGTAGGCTTAAGAAGAGGTCACACTTTGACCCTTCATTTCACTCTTTAATAAAGTGGTTTGATTTTTCTCGAGTCCTTTCCTTGCTGCAGTAGAGTTCAGGGAAAGATATATTTACAGAATTGTTAGGAATTGGGAGAGCAATCTTTTTTTTCGGAAGCAAAGCCTGGAGTACCGCAGATAACCTGAGACTCACGTCATCCTCCTCGGTGCCCAGCTCACCGTGCCGACAGGCTGCCTTGTCTGGACCACAGAGACTGACACCTGAGCACAACTGGACCTCCCTGCTGCCTGCTCAAATGCTTGTGTTCAGGCACACACCCTCTCCAGATTTTTTAAATCAATTTTTACAGAAATACATAGAAACGTAGGTATTTCCTTGCTGGCTTAGGCAGAATATCAGGCCTCGGTCTTGCTCCTGGTATTGGCCCCAACACTTGTGTCCTGTTACTCCTCCTTGGAGGGATTTCTTCTGCTCAGAAGCATGAGTATTGCTGATACTTCTTACCAATTTCAGTGTGATTGGTACAGTTACGTTCCCATCATCTGCTAGCTTTTGTTACTGTCAGTTTCTAATCTGTTTTTATTTTATATTTAAAGCAACATAACAAAATGCAGTTTGATTCTTGTGTAATATATCTTAAGTTTTAATGGCTGGTGCTTACCTCTGACAACCTTTAATGGGACACTTTATTTTACAGGGCAGAAAACCCATGTAACAATTCTGTAATTACAAATGTGTAACTATTGACCATATAACTGGCTGGTAAGTAACCTGTAACTACAAGGTTATTACATGGATATTTCTATCTTCTAAAATACTTTGCAGAAGGTCTCTTAAAAAGTGCATGTTACAAGATGATGGTGATTGGATGATCTAGACAACTTGGCATGTTGTCTTCTATCTGGGATGTGTAGTTGCTGTGCGGTCACTTGATTTTTACAGTGGCAGTGGTCGCACAGATTTACATGCCCTGTAAAATAGTGATGTCCAGTCTTTTTTCCCCCTACACAACTATGCAGTTTCAGAAATTATGCGTTCCTCCTCCACAGCTGCGAGTGGAAAAAAGCAAGCAGCAAAGTCTAAAGAAGAGTTAGCTCAGGAAAAGAAGAAAGAACTAGAAAAACGGTTACAGGATGTCAGCGGGCAACTAAACAACAACAAGAAACCTGCAAAGAAAGGTAATGGTTCTTGTTTTACCTCTCTAATGATGTCTGGAGAGGTGTGTGTAGGCAGAAGCAAAGGATTGGTAGATGAAGCTAAACTTCAGAGAGAAGAATCTAGCTTGGAAGAAGAAAAAGGTAGCAGAAGCCAGGAATTTTTTTGTCGCTGTGGCAAAATTACTGTCTTCTGTTAGCATGGGGTTTGCCCCAGTTTAACCTTGCAGCCTGGGCACACGATGCCCAAACTTCCTGCGTGAGCTGGAAAGAGGTTTGCGGGGGAACTCGTGGTGTGCAGAAGGGAGCAGCCCTGTGACAGGAGCCCATGGGAAGAGACGATGCCCCTGCCAAAAGAGTTTGGGAAGGGAGTGGGATGTGTGCCCTGGCTTGGGATGCAAATGGCTGGGAAGCAGCCCCAGGGGTGAGTTGTGACCTTGCAACTAACCACCTTGCTGCCTTCCTCCCCGCAGAGAAATCCGGCTCGGCCGCCTCCGGAGGCCCCTCTCGACTCAGCAGCAGCAGCTCCTCCGAGTCGGGGAGCAGCAGCTCCAGCGGCTCCAGCTCGGACAGCAGCGACTCCGAGTGACTTACGGACACTTACAGACAAACCCCCAAGCTGACATCAGCCTCACCAGCGCGCTGCAGTGTCCCCTTCTCGCGTTAATACACCGCTCTTGTTCCACGGTGGTCAGGTTTCCTTTTTTCTCCTCTCCTCTGATTTTATTTTATTATTTTTAATTCAGTGTTACAAAAGATATCTTCCATTTTTTGGGGGGGATGCTTTTAATAGGTCAAAGATCTTTGCGTGTGCGTGACTAGACTTTATGACACATAGCTCCCTTTGCATAAAGTCTCTAAAATCTGTTTTTATTGAAGATGGTTGGTGGGAAATGGAAGAACCTTGAGCTCTTAGCAAGAGATCACTAGGAAGTCGTGTGAGGTTTGTAGTACATCTCCCTCCCAGCCCTTCCCCTCTCTCCCCCAAATATTCCCTTTTAATAAGCCCACTTGGCTCACACAAGGAGAAAATCTTTTTTTAAAAGAAATCTCTGTAAAATGGTACTGTACCTGAAAGATGTTAGCTTTTGAACTAGTTGGTGTATTTGTTATTAGCACTAGTATTCTTAATCTTGAAGTCTACGGTGTGATGAAATTGCAGATGCTATCATCTTTTTACATAAAAACCGAAAAAGAAGAAAAATCTCATGTACTGTGGAATGTTAACATTTTTTTGCTTGTTTTTTTGTCTTCCTTTATTCACTGACTTCTGCAAACCTTTGGGAGGAGAGATGAAGACTACTATAGCAGCCTTTAAATTGACTCTTATATTAAGAATGTTATGTTTTTTATATCCGCTCTGAAAGGGTAATATGAAACTTATGAAATATTTACCAACTGTGATGCATAAACAACAAATCACCTCTTTTCCATTAAATATTTTTGTGAAAGATATTTTTAATAAAATACTGCAGCTTGCAATTTAATTACAATGAGTAATTAAAACTTAGAGGATAATCATTTTTGGCAAAAAGTCAGTTTTTGTTAAAATTTTAAGATAGAAAAAAGATGCATATTACGACCATAATACTGTTAGTAATTAAGATAAATGCATCAATTATTAAAGATGCAAACATGTCAAGCAAGCATAACTAATTATTTGAGCATGTTAACAGTTGTTTAATGTTAACAAGCAGTGAATTATTAAAGACCCCATGTGTCACATTTTGGACTGCATAAAATATAATGTTCTGGAAGGGTTTATGATTTTCAGGTTTTGCTTAGATCTTTTCAGTCAGATAAGCGATAAATTTAAAATAACTTGCATTTAAACTGTATTTCTAAAATAATTAGCTGTGATTGTGTAATGAAATGTTATATTTCTCACTTTATGAAGGCTCCTGAATTCAGTTAAAATGACCAAAATATATCAATAGGTGTTCCACACAGTAATTATAGGATTTTTGTGTGCGAGCGTGTGTGTAATTTCTTCATTAAAAAGAGATACAGTGCGAGGGAGGCTTAAACTGCAAGAGTAACAACCAAACCAAGATGAAAGAGTTTATTTTAGGTGAGCTAATGTTCATGTTAGTAGCTGGCTTTGTACCTCGATGTCTTTATTCGGAGGCAATGAGCCTCCAGGAAGGCAGAGATGTAGCCTCCAGGAGCCCAGTGCTCCTGCAGGGAAGCAGGTACCGCTCGCTGCACCAGCAGGTCCGTGGAGGAGGCCGGCACGTGTCTCACACACCTATGGAGAGGTCACGTTTCCCTGTATTCCAGACAAGTAGAGGGGCAGACACCGTGACACTGAGCCCGATATCCCCTCAAAACCATGGCTCAGCAGGGCAGCCCTGGCACCTGCCACCCCAGCAACCAGGAAACGTTTTTTTGTTTATTTGCAACAACACGTTTTAATATGAATGTGTATTTGCTAAGCTCTTTGACGTCTTTAGATGTAAGACACTGTGTGCAAATATTGAGCTGCTAATTGTGTGTCTGCAGGGCAGGCAAACAGCACCCATTTAATAAAATACTCTCTACTCCACTATTTTGAAGTCGAATTTTCTCCCCCTGTAACTAGGCAGAGGCTTGAGCCATGCAGTGGGAAGCCAGGCCTGACCTCTGAATCACCAGAATTTGGAGATTCCCTTGCATCAAAACAGAGATCAAGACCACACAGCAATGCAGCTGCCAGTGCTGGTACCGGGTGCCCCGAGGCGAGCGCCACGTGCACAACCTGCTCCACTTACAGCTCTTTTCCCATCCGCTTCTGTCAGGAGAGTTCACGGCACCAAACACCTCAGCACAGTATCTGCTCCACTGCAGTTACGGCTATGGCACGATAAGACTTAGAGCTTTCCTAATTCTCTCCTTTCCAGTTCCTTTTTTTTTTTTTTTTTTTATTCTCCATCGCACACTGCAGAAATGAAAGGTTTTTTTTTTTTTTTTTTTTTTTTTTTTTTTACAGTTCATATTATTATGATGAGAAGTGATTTGGGAGAAAGTGCAGAATTTATCAGGAAATCGAAATGTGACTACAAGGCAGCTTTTAAAAAACCTTTAATCATATCATGATTAAGAAGGTTTTTATATTGTTACTTCTGTGCTCTGAAGAACGTAGAATTTTGCTATAATGTGAAGTTTGCCATGAGGAGTATGGCACAGGGGATTTTCCCCAGGAATATTTCAATGCACTCATGTCTCCCATCTTACAGACCCCGAGAACCCTCCATTGCTGGAGGAGAGGAATTATTTTTCTGCTTTAAGTGGCGTGGAGAGCCGCTATTTACATGCAACAGCCCTCGTTTGAGCGCGGTTACATGGTGAATGTTTGCAATCATCCTCATCATCCACATGCAACGAGGAAGAGGAGGAGCTGTTACACACTTTAAAGAACGAATGAATTCAGGCTTATGGGCAGAAGATTAGATAGGTATGGGTTTGGCAGAGAAATCAAATATAGACACAAAGAAATATCCTATTTGCCCACGGCCAGTTTGATCACATGGTGACCATCTGGGATTTAGATCAAGCCTTCAATAAAATACAAGGGACCACACTTCTGCAGCACTCTCAATGATAAATTAATATCTGAGCTGGAAGTACTACAAGAAAACAGTGATAAAGACAAAAGCCACATCTCACATACTCCAATTGCACTCCATTTCCTGGTGTTTCTTCACTTCCCCCCTCCCCCTGCCCATTAATATAAACATTATATGAGAAGTATAGTGAGAGCAATAAAAAATAGATGGCAATTAGAGCCAAGATCCAGAGCTAAGACAGGAGGAAAAAAGGAACAGAAACATTGGTCCTGATGGCCTTTTCCTGTTCCAATTTTTTTTAATGTTCTTCTGACCTTGATTAGATCTGCAACTTCTCATGTGGGGCTTTGAGATGAGTCTTATATTCAGACCAAAAAGAAAAAGAAAAAAGAAAAAAGGTAGCACCGCAAGTGATTTGTCAAGCATACGGGGACCCATATGTATTTAGCCACCTTTTCTGAACCCCATTCTTGAATATAGACCCTGGTACTGTTAATTAATTTACCACAATCATTCTGGGGCAAAACCTGCAAAATAAGACGCCAAGAGCAAGAGAGCTGCTAGCCTCTTGGCAGCCCGGGGCTGCCTAATGCCGTGTCCCTGCAACATCCCCTCCTTACAGAGGAGATCAGAGCAGACAACTGATTCAGCTGAAAACTAGTCTGTGAAGGAGCAAACAAGTATTAATTTCCAGGCTCACCTTGCAGCCACACAGATGCCAGGGGAATACTCAGCCCCAACTTCCATTGGTCTCCTGCCAACGAAAGCAAGCAGAGCCCCAGTTCCTGGACTTTCCTCCTCTTTTTGAGGTGGGAGCTTCTTAGTGCAGCCCACAAGCCACTCTCCCTCAGGGCTCGTTCTCAGTCCATTAGTTTATGTCTCGTTGCGATTTCCCACTACCTGCAAGCCCAAGATATTTATATGAGCCTTACAAGCTTGGGAACCACTGTTTTCTCTCCAGGGGACAGGAAACTGCTGCATCCAGCACCTGCAGGACAAAGCTGGCTATAAATGATGTGGAAAGGCACAGCGTCCTCCCATCACGGTGCCCAAGGGCTGCGAGGGCTTCGCCGGCTGCTCTCTCCTCCCTGGACAACGGCTGGGGCCTCAGCACCTCCCAACCTCGGTAGCATCTGGGCACCTTTCAGTAGTCGCTTAGAGGGAAAGGCAGAAAACAAACACAGTCCTGGTTAACTCTTCCAGCAACACAGATGAAAGCGGGAAAGGCCAGAGCCCTTATGCAAAAGGGCTGATACACATGTCTTGCCACAGCCATACCTGGGACAACTTCTGCTAAGAAATACGGAGGTTTCACATTAAGTTTGTTTCACTGGGAAGTGAAAGGTTGTCTCCTCCCTGGATGGGCCAGGGAAACGGGTGCTGCCAATTTGTCCCACGATGAAAAATACAGGTCTCTCCTTCTGGCGAACAAGAAAAAGGAATTAGAAGACTATCAGGACAGAGAATCAAAATAAAACCTTCTAGAAGAAGCTAGTGTCACATTTCAGCAAATGAAGTGCTTGGACTGTATTTTAATTTACTGCTGAGCACGATAGTGTTCACATACCCTGCAGGTCCTTCCCCTCTTTCCCCCATTAAAGGGCGGTTAAAAATTCCCCAGTCAATGCCAGTCAATGCCTTCACACTGTGAAAGACCGTCTGAGAACAGATTTTAAAAACTAAGCCAAACATTAAAGGTTAAAAAAGAAAAATCCAACAACCTCTCCATTTCATTTGTATTTTAGGTTTAAAGGAGTGGTTTCTGCTTGTTGTTCAGATCAATAGATTATTTCAGTAATAGAAATACTAACGTCCTTAAATCCATATTTTTTCCCCTGCAAATCACCAAAAAGCCTCTCCCGGATTAGGCCTCCCAACCAACTGATTTAGTTATGTGTCACAGAAGCCTCAGTCTCTCGTTTTTCTCCCTTCCGAGGCTGAAGGAAATGCTTATTGATACTGTACTTTAAATCTTAGCCAATGGAAAGCAATGTTTCACCATTTATCTGCTCCTGACACGTTTCTATGTAAACCCTTGCAAAGGGAAGAGATTCACACATGTTTTATGAACTCCAGCAAAGTACGAAGAGAAGGCATCCAAGGTTCAAAGAGTTAAATTAACCAACGGCTTCCCCCTCACGCGAACCCCCACCCGGAGCCCCTCTCCTCTCTCAGGACCAGGCTTGATTTATGGCGTGATCCATCCCTGTTGGGAGTTGACAGTCACTTTCATTTTCCAGTATTTTTTTTCCTTTCACTGCCAAGGTCACCAGAGAGAGGGCCCTCCAAGTTTTCTGCATTCGTCCTCCTTCACCCTTCCACCGTGTTGGCCTCATGAATCATCCCGTCTCCACATTGAACTCCTGATGCTTCTCTTCCACCAAACTGCCCGACTTCCGCAATTTTTCTTCATTCTCACTAACAATTTGGTAATGAAATATTGATTTTTAGTTAGATTCAAATAGATGTTATTAAGTTTGCATTGATAAATCGTTCCCTTTCTCAGGCTGGAAGTACCTCAGTCAAATTCTAACTGCGCTTTCATACCTGGTGATGTATTAATTTGACATATTTGTCACCCAAGCTGCCTGGCTCAGAGTTAGAGGAGGGCGTCTATCCTAATTGCTACTATTTCACAGAGAAGGTGTAATTCTAGCCGATTTCTTCCAAGGATTTTAGCCCTAAAATAAATTCTTTGTAAATATTTTCCATGGGGTTTTTATTAGACAAAAACAAACAGATAATTTTCCAGAAGGAAGCAGGAGACATTCAGAAAAAGCATCGGCCAATTAATATATTTTCAGTTAACTTTGCTAATTGAAGTGTATTAAATATCAACACAATTGCAACACATTCAAAAACATTTTTTTTTTTAATACTGCTCGATGAGAGCCACTAGATGTGTAAGACCAAAGAAATGGCTAAACAAAAGGACTGCTACCTTGGTTAAGTGGAGTGGCCATGTCCTGCACCTGCTGAATAAAAGGACCCCTCAGTCAGAGAGGGCAGCGTGACCCCAGCACCAGGAGGAAGCAGAAACCCTGACAGCACTGCATGCACCGCAGATGAAGGCCCCAGTCCTGAGACTTCAGCCAGGGCAAAAGTGGTGGTGCCAGGTAGACATGTGGATAAAGGACGTTGAGGACAGACACAGACTTGCCCCTCTGAACATCTGGGGCTTGTTCTCTGGCAGTGCACGGCGTGACTGCTGCAGAAATAGCTGCTGTGGGTCCTTCCCCATCACCTGGAGCTGGCGCGGACCCACAGCACCCGACAGCAAAGCCCTTCCACTGCCCAGGCCAAGGTTCAAAGCAACTCAGCTGCCTGAAACTGAATGACACACACATTTTTATTATAACTCTGTGTACATCTCAAGTAACAATCAGTCTTAAATAACACACAACTCAGTTAAAAGTTTAAACTGAGGCTTGCAGTTGTGTCCATTTGAAGACTCAAGTTTTGGCTGCTCTGCAACTTGATCTGCTCATTTACAGATGTGGCTCCACACCTGTAAAATTTCCACCTTGCACACATCCCAGAGCAGACAGCCAGACGTGCCAATGGTACCAGAGCTACAAAAGTTAATCCCAGATTTACTGTAAGTAAAAAAAGCAAAAGCGTAACTTCTTATTTGCTAAAATAAAATATATCTGTTGAAAATTTGGCCTCCAAAGAGTAAACAAATAAATAACAATTTTTAAAAAGCCAGCAGAATGCTGCCATCTCTCCTTTAACTGAAGTTCTGTTACACTGACTTAGTTCAAGAGACAGACATTGATGGATAAAGCTAAATTGCTTCGTATATTGCTGTGTCATGCTCTATATTTACAGAATAATTTACTATAAAAGAAGAGGTTATTCTTGGAAATTAGCCTTTAAAAGGCCAAACACATTTAGTGCTTCCACAAAAGCAACTCTTTTTCAAAACAACAAAACTCCAATTTCGAGCAGCTGAAATATTTACTGCACAAGGTATTTAACATTAAGATCATGTTTGTCATGTTCCTTACCCTACACACAGTAAATGTAAAATTTTAATGGCACTGGTGACTTAACTCCACCCATAGCTACCATTGCATTTCTTAAAATAAAGCCAACTGGAAAAAAAGATAGAGCAATATAAAGCAACCTTCATTATCTTCCCTCAGCATAGATACTGTAATAAGACTGTTTAAATGAATCAGACAGCAGAAGGGATGCATAGATTTCTCTGCTTCTGCAAATTCATTCGTTCTTACATTCCTCCCCTTTACATACTTCGAGGATTATTTAGTGCAATAAGTAATTATCAATCCACTTTGGAAAGCCATTATACATATAGATACTCTTGAAACTGCTGCTACTTTTATTGTTACTAATGCCAAAACGGGAATGTGAGACAAGAGCCTCTCTAAGAACAGGTTATAGCGAGTTCAGCATTCAGGATACAGTTTGTAGCATGCATATGGGAATGAGTCATTTCTGAGAAACATAAAACTCCAAGTTATCAAACTGTGCTAGTCAATTATTTTTTTTTTACTGTGCTTGCTATGCTTGTTATGAAGGGGAGCATGCGCTGCAGGATTATTTCTACTAAATATTATTACATTGGAGAAAAGGAAATTATAATTGTTCCAAAATATTCAAATACAGAAGCACAAAAGCATAATAATTTAGGAGGTAAAGCCAAAATTCAGGTATTTTGCTGTCTTCCAGCTCTTCTGTTACAGGTCAGATATTACAGGGCACGGAGCAAGTGAAATTACCACCACTCACCACAAGGAATGCAGCAAGTTAAGTAAATTCAGTAGAAGTGCAACGGTCACACTGCTGAAGTATGTTATTAGATCAACCAGATAAGCATGCACTCAGGGAATTAAAGAAAAACTTATATATGTACAAACAACATTGACTGCAATGCCCCCTGGCACCATGAAGTTTAAGCATATATGTTAGGTATGGAAAACTGATAGAGCACCATAAAATGTTCAGGAATGGCTCGTGCCACATGAGGACCTCCTGCAGAAGAGGAGTTTTGCCAGGGGCTTGTCCTCCCACAGGCTGATGGTTCAGTTTAGTAGAGGGGAGCATGCTGACCACCAACGGAGGGGACATGGAGGCAAGCAATGCTTGCACTTGGCCATCAAACCATGGTTAGAAACAGTCTCTCAACACAGGTTCAGGTTTGGGTACTTCCCCTGACAGAACAGAAGTGCAAACACCAGCGACTCAGATCTGCAACACCATCACCATCTTTCAGGAGGTCTGAACTGAGGATCTAGTGGCAACAGAACTGGACATCAACTAATGGCCAACGGACATAAACAACATATAGGAGCAAACACATTAAACCATCTGCAAAAGCAATGAGTTCAATGTTATTCCAATTGCAATGGAAAACAAAGCAATTTATTGACTTCTGTTTTAAGCATTTAAAACCAATGATCTTGCCTTGTGAATACACCAACAGTTATTCTGAATACACAAAAAACAAATCTATCAAAAAGGTTTTGTTACACTAACTTTTCCTTGCCTTCCCTTTCAGTGACTTTACCAACATTTCTGTTTCATTAAGATCTTTTCTTTTTCAGGTGCATTTTCTTTATGTTATTAGTGCTGTCTATAAAATATGAATCCCAATTCCATGATCATCATAAAAATCATAAAATTCTATGCCTGCCATGAAAATATTACATGATTTATTTTTGTGTGAAGTATGTATTAAATCTAAGTATTGGAATGGTATTTTGCCTCCTTGACATCAAGAACTTTAAAAGACACACACTTTCTACTCAATTGCTATTATGTTAGCTTGCTTTCCTTATTTTAAAACAGGTATTTCAAAAGCTATTTATAGATTGAGGTTAATATACATATTGCCATATGCTGTACAGTATTTGCTCATATACCTTCATTTTTATTTTATATGACATATGGTGGTTGCATTATACACAGCATTCCTCTAATGTATTGCACATGCATTGAGCATTTCATACAAGTAGTGCGTATATACATCACATATTTCACACATTTCACAGATTTTGAACTGATAGATAAGGTAAAACCTCAACTCTGCTCATTTTGGGGCATATTTCAGACTTGCAAAAGCTCCCTGCTTTTGAAGCTGACCCAAACATAACAAGGAAGGGAAGGACAGACAGACAGAAAGACGGACAGAGAGACAGAAAACACAGAATAAATCAAAATTTCCTTGAATCAATTTCTCCCCACTCACAGATGACGGCAGCACCTATAAGTAGCAATGTTCAAGAGGTCTCAGTTGTGTTTGCACCTCTAATTCTACATCACCTCTAAGCATATCCCACTGTTATGACCTAAGGAAAGTATTAACAGGATATTATGCAAAACTGTCACTAGAACTAAGCACAATTATTCCTCCAAAAGCCTACTCTTCATTTAAAAGATACAAATATGAAAACAGGAAAAAAACTAGCAAATTCATTTCTGCTTTATTACCTCACTTACACTTACAAAAACACAGAGTAAGAGTAAAAAATAAAAATTTGAGAATATTGAAACATTTTAAACAAAATTTTTCAAATCTAGAAGTTATTTTCTCCAACATTTTCTTCTATTCTATATTTAAATTCAAAA
>JAVCKT010032877.1:0-10115 GCA_032273925.1 Rhynchotus rufescens
ATGTAATAGATTAAAAATCTGTTTTCTTTAGGCTATTATGACTTCAGAAAGTGATTAGGATATCTCTTGCTGTTGAGGCAAATTAGAAACTCTCCAGATGACATGAGATAATAAAACGATGAATATAGTGTGTCTTGTACATAAAATGGTACCAAAATTTTGCACTTAAATCAGTACCTCCCCTAGCCCCCGCCCCAAAAAAGAAAAAAGCATACATAGAACAACACAATTCAACATTTCAGTCTTACAGGAGTCTCTGAATATTTGAATCCGATTGGAGGAAAACCCACAAAAAATAATGAAGTGGGAGTCATTTTCTGATCTTCTCCAGAATCTCAAAGTCTGCTGCTTCTTACCATCAGTGATAGAGAAGAAAAGCTTTTAAGTCAGCCAGCATCAGATTGATTCATAAAGCAAACAGGAAGAGCAATATGAGGCAAGGCTGCGCGCTGTGATAGACATCTAGGAACACTCATCTGTGGCAGTCTATTCATCTTTGGCTAAGGGGGTGGAAACTCTGGTTTGTCTCCCTGGGTAATGCATGGAATCCTGTTTATATTCTAGCTCACTTTATGTGGCCTTGGGGAGCAAAGTCTGGACTTAGAATTAGCTGTAATTTTTGCTGATCAGATAGTGGAATGACTGGCCAAGTATTTTTCCATGACTTTCGTAGCAGAACTGTATGACAAACCTATGACATATGCTTGTTTCTTGAACTGTTTGCTTAGTGAATGTACTTGTTTCACTTTTGGTTACCTGCTGAGATAATCAGAGGGTGATTAAGATCTGGTGGTTTTCTCTATATAGGTGAAGAAATCTCTCCAAAGTGGGTTTTTTTTTTTTTCTTTTTTTGGTAATATGAATAATTAGTTATAAGTGCAAAAAATAAACAACAACAACAAAGCAAGAATAAAGGACCATTGGGGTATTGTGTTTTAATGAAAGTGCAATATAAAATTATAATACTGTTGTCAAATCTTAAAGAGAAATTTTAAACATATATATACACATAGATATTTGATATATATCTAAACATATAAGTCTACTTTATGTATTTTAATGATTGCACCTATCTGATACTTCTAGACAGTAATTTGGTTTTAGCAAAAAAATTTGTTGATAGGCTACTTCTAAATAGTCTATTTCAGCAATGTATTTAGCTGTTTATATTTTTGTGCATCCACTTTATGGAAACTGCAGAGTGGGGAAAATACACATAGTCCTGCGTTTTGCATATAACTCATTTTTCTTTGTCTTCGTGATAATAATGATGTATTTTATATTACCAGGGTTCTTGATAGCTTCAATCATTGACTAGGGTATCACTGCTAGCCCCTGTAAAAATAGAGAATGAAAATTGTCATGGTCCAAAATGTTGGCATGAGCGCAGTTTAAGAAATGAGACCAAACTGATTTGTATGAGCTTGGTGGTCTAAGTTTATCCATTATTTGACCATATCTTGAATACTTAGCTTGTAAGCATAGACCTCAAATTCAACATATATGGGATTTTCCGTGGTAGCTATGGAAAGCTGCTTTCTTTTTAACTGAAAATGCAGGGCGTTTTGCCAAACATGACAATTTTTGAATAGATGTGTTGATATTATGTCATGTCACATGCTACATTTATCATTTGCTTTTTGCATGAAATTATTTTTTGATTGCAAGACCTAGGATTTGGAGAATATTTAACTTTGAATATGGTAGGAGTATTTTTTTGACTTGTAAATATAGATCGTTGTGAGATGGTGAGTTACTGTCTCACAGAGCTGCTTCCCCTGCTGGAGTAGTGGGGCTAGGAATACAACAGATCAAAAATAAAAGTAGATATAATGTATGTCTTTTCAACTTTTGCTTGAAAAAGCTTATTATAAATCTTTTCCTTTTCCAGGAGAATTTAAATTACATGTGTTATTGCCAAAATTGGCATCTTCTCATGTAGTCTTTTAGCTATTGCAGATTAAGCAGACTGTGTTCATAAATGAAACATACAGAAATTGCCTCTTATTCAGAAGTCACAAAATAACCTGGATATGTTTTTGTAAAGATGTTGGGTTATTGATTTTAACGTCATATCCAAAATTGCTTAAACTGTTGAGACTTTATAGAACAGGTTTCACTATGCTTGTGCTTGTTGACTAACAACAAATATTATGAATTTCAAGTCTGCATATTATAAAATAGGTGAGATCCTGAATGTGCTATGGTAGACTGAGAGGAACAGAATAAAACGTGAAATGTGCATCAACACTGTTAATTATAACTGTGATTGTGGGTGTCTGTACATTGTTCACTCAGAGGATTGTGAGATAAAGACCTATTAGGACCTTGATAGTATTACCATTTTAAATGATGTTCTTATTGAATTTGTAAGGGTGATGTGAGGGAAGCACATTTAGAAGATGTGTACACTGTGTTGTTCCAGTGCATCGGTCCAGCTTTGCAGCCTAGCAGGAATCGCTAGATTTTTTTGTAGCTAGGTCAAATGCGAATCTATATATTTGGGTGTAGCAGAGTGAGAAAGACCTGTGCAGTGGGACTATGTGGTTTTGAGGCAAATTTGTTTAAATCTGCCCCTTTTTGGTTTTGCTTTCTAATAAACTGCCTAGACAGGTTGTGGGAGATGTAGAAGCTTTATCAAACTTTGAAATTATGATGATGAATCATGCCAGTTCTCTGTAGAATAGTAGATATCCCCCCCGCATTTTTTTAAACTGAAATACCTCAATATAAGATACAGGTTCAGTGTTTTATGAAAAGAAACTTTTTTAACTTTCTTTCCTACTAGTATCTATTCTTTTTTTCTTCCTAAAGACTGAGAGACTTGAATGCCTTCTACAGATTATATTTATTTAATAATTGCAATCAATTTTTGTTACCTATGTCTTAAGCTGCAGAAAAACTAATGTGCACTTGTGAAAGCTGAATTGTGAGAGATTCTGTGGGGGGTGCTGCATCAACCCACTATCTAATTATTGTAGTTAAAATGTCAAATTTAAATAAAATGTCTTGAAATTGCTTATTTCAGGTATCAGTGGAGAAACAAAGAAGAAACTTACAGAAAGGGTTTTTAAATGACTTCTAGCAGTATTTGGATAAGTAAATTGACTGAGTAAATTATGATTTGATGTCTGGGCAGAAGCAGCAGCATTGTAGTTGGATTACTGCTGGCTTTGTCACAGTTGACATTAATTATTGATAGTGGTTTCAGAAATAGCGCATGTGCTGGCAGAGTTGTCTGTAATATAAGATAGGGACTGCAGTGATACTCGCAGGATAATAGAGAAGGAAGCACCTGTAGCATTTGGAGTTGTGTGCTTCTAGTCATCAGACTTTTAATTTGCTGCGATACATTCATATGAGTGAGAAAATAATGGCAAGATGAGTCGCCAAGCTTATTTCTATCGTGTCCCTCCGCAGGAATTACATAGAAGAACCCAACTGCAGCCTGAGCCAGCAAAGACAAAAGCTCTTCAGACAGTTATTGAAATGAAGGTATGATCTTTGCATGTTTTTCTATACATTTTTTTAATTGAAACTCATATTAAAAATTTGAGTATTAAAGCATGAAGTGCTTGCTTCTACTTTTTATCTTTTTTGTTGTGGAGCTAGGACTAGTCAGCATGTTTTTTTCTTCCCATCTTGACCCAAAAATCATTGGTTAAATTGTAAAAATATCCTTTATAGCAAAAGGACCAAAACAAAGTAAGAGCCTTTCTGGTTTTTTTTTTTTTTTTTCTTTTCTTTTCTGTAGCTCCTTCCGGTATAGGACATGAGGATAATTTTAGTTAGAAAGGAGCCCAGCTCTACTTGTTAAGAGTTTTAGCCCATTGGTTTACAGCTAAATGCTGCTTGCTTCTCAGGGTTGAACCATCTCAGCTGTGTATTTCAGACAGACTTCAAGGGCTACTATCTAGAAAGCAATTGAGAAGCTCACTGCCAGTTTCTGTCCGCAGACGTTTATACTGAACTCTGATGGGCCACTCATTCAGACAATACACAGGAAGGGCTTTCAAATATTTTGATAAAGAAATAATGCAGGAGGTCTACAGAAAAGCACTAGAACTTATTTGTAAATAAAAAGATGTCCAACATACTTGATATTGGAATATAATACTAATAAGAGTGCCTTGTCAAAATTGGTAGTGTTATATTGAGATTAATCTATATAAACAAAGTCAGACCTAGGCCATAAGTGAGTGGTCACAGAACTCTATGCTGTGGCTTCCCAAATGGCAGATTTTCTTGTCTGTGTTTATAGTTTACTGCATTCTGTAATGAGGGGAAGAGTATTCACTTTTTGATGTAAAATCCTAGCATTTAAAAAGATATTATTTCTTGCTGATAGTTTTTATTTGACTTTCATATCCTGACAACCTCTTCTTTTTCTTTACAAATTGCTGGGCTCTCTGCAGCTTTCTGGAAATGCAGTGTGTAAAATGAGCATAATGGAGGTTTTTTTTAATATAGGAGTTGATTTAAAAACAAAAAAAATCACATTTTTCTCTTTTATATATATAATATTATGACATATTTCTAGCTTCCTACAATAATGAAAGATAAAAATGATCACTTTCAGTCATCTTAAAAGGAAGTGCAAATTAAAGGCCTCATTCTCCTAGTGACTGGTGTTAGGAATAAATAGTTCAGCAGCTACAACAGTACTACTGCATAAATAGAGTATTTAATGAATAATAATTAGTTTGGGTTGTGTGACTAATGCAGGGGGTGCATCAGCTTTAGTCGTCCGTATTCTGATGTATTTCCCGTAGACTTCTTTATTTGTTCTAGTTCAGGAATCTGTGAAATTTAAAACATGGTATTTTTGCAATAACTTGTTGTCCTAAGAGTATGACAAATAAGATGCTCTATGTGGCTGAGAAACTTGTTTTTATATCTTGATGTTCAGCACTATAAATTTAAAAATTTGGGGGTGCAGAGACAGTGTGCCAGACAGAGCCATTAGCAAAGGAAAGGTTATGTTGCAAAATAGTTCACTGTTCCCCTTCCTACACGTCCCATTTGAAAATGGCAAAGAGAAGGGAGAGAATTATAGCTACAGCTACTCTGATAGTGTCCCTGTTTCTGAAGACAGAAAAGGCTTTTCTGTTTTTGTCCTGTGAGATCTTCCGCTCTTAAGAAGTTGGTAATTAGGGCTTTTGTTTGTCACTGGTGAAGCTGGAATCATGTTGCTGAGCAGTCTGATGTAGAGTCAAAGTACTTTTAGCTAAGAGGCAGATTTTTTTTTCTTTTGCTATGACCACGTGTTCCTTTGGAGTTCCTGGTCTAAAATACTGGAGAGGAAAAAAAAAAAGTCCAATATAAGTAGCTAAAATCCCCATGATTAAACAGCAGTTTTTATTACAAATTCCAGCTTTGAAATGTTTGCAAGTAAATTTAAATTGTCTTAATCCAGACAACATTTGTTCTGAAAAGATGGGGAACATTTTTTTAAATGATCAAGCACTGAATTTCGCTACGGCACTGAGGGCAGAGGGAGGCAGAGGGTTAGGGCTTCTGTGGGCAGGCGTGGCCGTGGCCCCGGCTGCCCGGGGGGCTCCAGCAGCGCCTGCTCCTCTCTGCTGCACCAGCGTGTTTCACCCCGGCTTCAAGTCAGGATTTGGTGCGAGCCTCCTGCCCTGCTCTGGCAGGCTCTGCCTCTGCGTAGTCAATCCTTCTGGTTGGCTTCTACTCCCTGCCACTGCAGAATGCTTTCTGTCTCTCTATTCCAATCCATCTGCCCTATCGTTGAGTAAAATTTGCAAATTTCCCCCACCTTAGAGTTCAAACGTATCTTCCCAATGTATTTTTTGCCCTAAAAAGCTTTTGTTCTTCCCAGCCTTTCCTGTCCTCCCTTGTTCTTTTGAAGCTACTGGTAGCAATTGCACAGGAAAATAGGGAGTGAGTGTATTTTTAACAGCATTATTGTGATTTTATGGCTTTGGTTCTACCAGAAGTCAGCCTAGTTTTAACAAAATTTAAGGTACATGACTGTGGATATGAATGATCAAATACCACTTTTTCTCATACTGGTCTATGGCTGTTCAAGAATAAAGAAGAATAATATATATAGTAATGCAACAAGAATAAGTCTCTAAAATGCTAAACTATAAAATGAATGAAAATATTTGTGGTTTACGTTGCTTGCAGAAAGAACCTTCTCTGTATATTGATCCAGCTTTGATATTTCAGGTATGGCTAGGTTTTAGAAGAGCATGAAGGTGTGTTTGCAGTGCAACCTCCTCTTACTGCTAAGGCTGCATGACTCTTAACATACTCTTGTCTTTAAAATAAACCGGAATATTTTTTGTGTTTCTCTTTTAATATCTATATTAAAGTAACAATATAAAAAGAGTCATGCATAAAAAGTGTATGCTCTGTTGCTGCTGTGTGTTTGTTATGTACAAATGATATTAAATGTGAAATACCAACACTTGCTACTATTTGTTGGAAAGCAAAACTTTCACAGACATCTGGTTGAATGTATCTAGTATTTGAAATTATGTAAGATTGTTACTCCTTATTGCAGAGAAACACAGACAGATAAAATAATTAGAATGCTGAAGAGAATGTCTGTGATGCTGTTCTAGTGAAGACATTGAGGAAAAAGAAGTATTGGCTGCTACTGTTGGCCTACTCTTGGAAGGGGGTTCGATTGGTAGGTTAGTACCCTGATCTACAGTGCAGATCCAGCCATAATCTTATGCCACTTCAACAGACTGGACCTATCTGATAAGTGACTGGAAAAAAATGCCCAAATGTCACATTGTTGAAGAACTCATGAATTTATTAGTACCAACTAACACTAAACATCTTACTTGATATTACTGTGAAGAAACACAGTAACATTTTTGATGGATTCATTCCATTCTGCTGTTTCATGTTCTTGAACTGATTATCTCAGTGGGTGAATCATAGTATTTTCAATTTCTTACTCAATGTCTGCCAATAGTACCTAAAGCAGATATCCTATTAAGTCATTTTGCAGTGCTCTTTAAAACAGAAATGTGTATGAGAAGTGCATAATCACACACATTTTCTCTTTCTGGCTCTTACGGAAGAGGGATACTCAGTTTCCAAATGACTGGCAGGAATAGATAACGCTAGATATGGTGTCCTGGCGCCTATTATCCATGATGTAGAAATTGTAGTGGTTGAGTTAAATGGGTTACATATTGTTTATTTTATGACTCGTAATAAAAAAAAAATGTTAAATCCTCTCTTAGTATTGTATCCGAATTAGTGAAGGAAAAATGAGGAGATGAACTTTTTTCCACCAAGCAGCAGACAGAAGATTAATATTGGGAGAGACTGAGAACATAATAAAACGCCTCTGCTTTTAGTGACATAATGAAGTGGCCTGTCCTTCTGCAGTGTTGACAGTCCAGCCTCTCTAGGCTAAACTTACCTCTATGTTTAGAAATTTGGTTTGTTATCACATATATATGGAAAATAACAAATCTTCCTCGCCTTTCATTTCTAAACATGTAGGATTGAAGAGGACTTTTTGACTACAAGATGTTCTGTATGGATGATGCAATAGAAAATAGCATTACACTTCATTTTTCTTTTTGATGGTGAAAGATGTATGAATTCTGCATTTCTTCCAGGTGTTGTCAATGGAACTACTTTAGGTTTTTGGTGTTGTATGTGCAATCTGCATTTGTACCATCTATTTTTGCTATCAGTTTTATTCATGTTTCTGCAAGTACAGAAATATTTTGGTTATGCTTTAATATTTTTCATATTGTTTTCAATACTCTTTTTTTTTTTCCCTAATAAATTAGGATACAAAAATAGCTTCGCTTGAGCGCAATATAAGAGATCTTGAAGATGAGATACAGATGCTAAAGACAAATGGAGTTCTGAATACAGAGGACCGAGAAGAAGAAATCAAACAAATAGAGGTTTACAAGAGTCACTCAAAGTTCATGAAAAATAAGGTACAGTCTACTAATAATGTAATGGTAATAACGTAATTTGAATAACACACAAAAAGGTTTTAACTAGACCCTTTTCGACCAAAGAAGCTTTTTTTGCTAAAAAAAAGCCAAGTATTAGCTCTTTTTGCTACTTGTAAATCTGTAGTATGTGATATTAAAAATCTGTAGAAGAATAATGTATCATTAGGAAAGCTCCAGGATGCTTTTGTGACATAGAGAGATGTGATGGGGAGGCTCTGCAATGGAACATTGTCATGGTCCAGTCCTCTGACCCTTGATAAATGTCACATTCTGGTGAAATTTTTTCTTTCACCAGTCTTTCCCCTTAAAATGGAGTTTTGCATCAGATGATCCTTTTATTACTATTCATCTCGACCTTTCAAGATGGAAAATATTTCTGTAGCTGTCAGCAAACAGATATTCTTATAGTTGATGTTTTGAACCTGAGGTTGTTGATAAATTCTCATAAATAGAAACCCTAGTTGATGGCCAACAGTAGAACAAAGCTATAAAGCTCTTTATTTCCAGCATAAATACATGATATTTAGCTCAGTATAAATGTTTTTAATTTAAATAAAAGGGGAAAATGTTAAAGGCAAATCAATAGTTGATATTACTTATTATATGGAAATGCTGTGAAGGGTTTCTTTTGTTCATTTTTTAAAAATAATATTCATTACTTCCATAAAAGCTTTGAATCTGAAGTAATGTGAGAATGAAAATTACAGAAATGAGAGAGAAAAGGAGTGCTTAGGTTTTGTCTTTCCCACGTTTATCTTTGCTATATGTTTGAAGGGAAAAAAGTTCTAATCACTTTCACAATACTGGAGTTGTCAAAACAAATTTTCATGACTATTGAATATAGAGATTTGAATGTTTTCATTGAGGACCTGAGGAAAACATACAGGATCATATTCTTTTTTAAAAATAATTTGTCTTATCAAGTCTTTGATTTACTGCTCACATTTTTCAGTTGCAGCTTGGCGCTCTAGAATTCAAGTGGCTCTTTGCATACTAGAAGTCTCACACTGGAATGGGTGTGAAAACCCTAGCATAGTTCAGCCTGACCTCAATAAACAACAGTGCAGATGATGCTTGAGAATTGATAAGGCTTAAGTAAACTGTAATTAGTAAAATATATATAGAGAAAAAGCTCTCTGTAATTAGTATTTATTAGGAGAAACTTTTCGAACTCTAGGTAAAGTTCTAGGGGAACCTATACAACAAAGATACAGGATAAGAATTATCTCGTTTCTTTGCTAATGGGTGACGAGCATTTTAGACCTTGACTGATATGAACAGCAGAATCCCCAGATAGGCTGTAGATTCTAAAGTATGGGTTGAGGCAGAGCATGTTGAGAGCTTTGTTCAACTGCCGCCACTTAACTTGTCACTTGCTTTGCCCTTCACTTAATTCCTTCACTTCAATAACCAGTTACCACTTACCACATAAGACTAGATCCTTAGCATGTGTAAATGGGTAACGGCAGCCCTCTGGAATCCCAGACCCTACAAACAAGAGAAGAAGCCCAGAGAGGGGAAGACTTGCCCTGCGTAGAAGAAGATTGGGTCAGAGAGCACTTAGATAAACTTGATACCCACAAATCTCTGGGCCCTCATGGGATGTACCTGAGTGTGCTGCGTGAGCTGGTGGATGTTATTGCTCAGCCGCTCTTCAACATATTTGAAAGGTGCTGGAGAACAGGGGAGGTGCCAGAAGACTGGAAGAAAGCCAATGTCATGCCAATCCTCCAAAATGACAAGAAGGGAGGACGCAGCCAACTACAGGCCAGTCAGCCTCATCTCCATCCCTGGAAAAGTGATAGACCAGCTCATCCGGGCTGTTGTCTCCAAGCATATGGAGGACAAGAAGGTGCTCAGGAGTAGTCGGCATGGATTCATCAAGGGGAAATCATGCTTGACTAACTGGATAGCCTTCTGTGATGGAATGACTGGCAGGGTAGATGAGAGGAGAGCGGTGGATATCATGTATCTGGACTTAAGCAAGGCTTTTGACACCGTCCCTCACAGCAATCCTCTTGGGCAAGCTCAGGAAGTGTGGGATAGATGAGTGGATGGTGAGGTGGATTGAGAACTGGCTGGATGACACAGCTCAGAGGGTTGTGATCTGTGGCGCTGAGTCCAGTTGGAGGTCTCTAGTTTGCAGTATCC
>JAVCKT010032879.1:0-17835 GCA_032273925.1 Rhynchotus rufescens
GAGTGTCGGTACTGCCAGCAAAATATTTGGAACGAGTTGCCAAACCTTTCTTTTCTGAGATGCATGTCTCTAGCAGACACAGCGCTGCCTTCTGTGTTGTCCGAATTACAAGTCCACCCTACTGCTACCATACAGGTACCAACTAGACGTTTATCAGTACACAAACTTCTCTGCTGTCTGCTTTCAGACATCATACATTCCTGCTGATAAAATGAACTATTAAGAGAAGGGAGATCAAAATTTGGATCATATTCCAAAATTCTTTCTTATCCTGAAGGCTCTCACTATTCATAGAGAGAGGAAGTGAACTTACTAGTGGGTTTGAAGATGCTCGCTTCAAACTGCACTTACAAGATCAAGAGAAAAGGGAATTTTCAAAATGAAATTTAAATAACTAAATGAAAGAGTAACTAGGGATGTGAGGTGAATTTCAAAATATTAGCATTAACAACTTTCTTTTTTTTAGACAGGTTCTCTCTGGCAAATAAAGCTATTAAGTGATTTCAATAGCATCAATATTATATACAAGAAACGTGATATCATTACTAACAATGAGAAAGGAAAAGAATTCCTGTGGGAGATATAAAACTGGTATGCAACAAGTTATACCCTCACTCTCCTAATCCAGTCTGAGTCACTTAATTTTCATGTTTTTTAAATACATTGGAAGGCTTGCTTTTTCTCTGCAAAGGCTTTTTAAAAACCCATCCACAATGTTGTTAGCAAAATAGCTAGGATAACAACATTATGTTAGCAAGATGACCTTGTCTACCGGTTATTCAATGGAAGGAGAGCCCCTGAGGTCTAAACTGAAGTAGACCTGATAGATCAAACCCTTCAGGTCTTGAATTTACATTTCACAAGCTTAATATCCTGTCTGATTTATGATTTGCCTTCTTAAACAAAGCAGGTTGTCCTTAACAACTTAACTTTAGTGTGGATAACTGTTGATCTGAAAATGGCAGATAAAATGCATTTACATCAGCGCTACTAATAGGCCCATAATGATTCTTTATTATATTTCAGTGAAAGGCAACTGAGTGACAGATAACTGATTCTGTAGATCAAATAACTTTCTGCCACCCCCACATAGTTCCCAGCCGCTGCACACTTTCTATGCCAATACAAATACAGTTGTAAAATAGACAAATATATTATAACTACATTACTGAATGAGACACAACATGGGGTGTGTGAAGAATTTGAGAGCTGCCTAATACTGGCACCGGGAGTTATAAGTGCACAATAAAATAAATTAAATAAATAAAACTCACACTCTAAACTGGTTGCCGCGCAAAAATAACACAATCGCCTCTCTGCTTTTTTTGCTTTTTTTCTTTTTCTTTTTCTTTTTTTTTTTTTAAGTATAAGATCTTGGGAGTGATTTACTGCTCTCGCATAATACCTACTTAGCTGAGGACTGAGTAAGCTGAAGCTTGTCCTTGGTATGGGTGTAATGAATATTTAAAGTAAAGTATTTCAGTATAAAGACGTAAGTACAGGCATCGAAGTTATTATCTACACAGATGTTCAAAGATCCCTGAATGGAGGGCTGCCAATAGGCATGCCACTGGCCACGACGAATGCTGAGCCAAAATGTTAGAAAAGCCTGTCGAAATTTATTTTCCGCACTAGACGGCGAGTAAATAATGATAAGACATCAGAGCCTGTCTGATAAGCTGTGACAACCATCCTACCAGTGTCACCGCAGCCACTGGAGGAGCCGGCACGTAGGAAGCCCTGACCCGTGAGCCCTTATCTGTGTGTGTACTCTCCCAGGCCATGCAAATAAAGGCCAAGCCAGCATTTACACATGAATCGACTTTCTCCAAGGAGTAGGCACTGGAGACGGCTCTTTTCTCTGTGATGGGGGGAGAAAAGCAGCCGGGTGAGAGCTTGTCTCACCAGAAGTCATCCAAGGGCAAGAGTGATATGTTGGCAAGCGTCGGAGCAGCTCGGGGATGCCTGACACACATGGGAGCCACAAAGGAGTGGATGAATATTTAGCTGGGAGCGGGAGCGACGGCCACAGCGAGCCTTGTCCTATTCAAACCAGGTAATGTCAAACCCAGTGAAATGCAGATACAATCCTGATAGGAGATCATACAAGACAGTGGAACGAGAATCTTTGAAGAACTCAACCTACATGTTAATAACGTGGGAATCTCTCTGCTTCATAGGCCTCATTTTCACCCAGCTACCTTTGGCAAGTGGCAGGAACTGGTACACTCGCCCTCTTGGACTTGTGGGGACTGCTCACGGATATACACTCATCAGTCTTAGCAAAATAATCTTCAAGCTCTATTCTTGAGGAAAAAATAGCCTCAAGTTTTACTACATGAAAGTTATTGTAGCAATCATTCAACGTTTGTTTTCAATCC
This sequence comes from Rhynchotus rufescens, assembly GCA_032273925.1. Taxonomy (NCBI): domain Eukaryota; kingdom Metazoa; phylum Chordata; class Aves; order Tinamiformes; family Tinamidae; genus Rhynchotus; species Rhynchotus rufescens. The sequence continues at coordinate 2,382 of JAVCKT010032879.1, forward strand.
CAACTCTTATCAGTTTACAGGCATGATTCATACCCTCTTTGCCATGGATAAGAGGTGAGTAGGGAACAACACTGTTCTGTTAAACACTCGGGAGGTCAGCGGCCCTGCATCTCTGCCCTTCAAGCCATTACAAGCATTATAACCCATTATAATACCAAGGCACATGTTTGGCTGCTAGAGTTCACATTTTTCCTCCTTTTTTTTCTTGAAAACAACTTTTCATGCAATGCAACATATACTTTGCTGCTGCTACCGCTGAAGGTTTTCTGTGCAGTCTTATAATAGGAAGGATGAAACAAGCTGGCATCAGCGACAAAACTCAAATCAAATTCCAGAAGACAAGGTCACCCAACACTATGCATTTTTCTTTCTTAGCATCAGCAGATAATGCCCTACCACTCTTCCTCTTCATGAGGAAGCTCAAACAACGCTTTTCGGAGACAGTGGTTCTTGCTCATTGTTGACAAATGCCAGCATTTCAGAGGGACGCATTTTCTTGTCCTGGCCTCCCTTTTCCACCTCACCACGGATCCTGCTCCCCTAACTGCCATCCATCACTCTCCTGCTCCCACTCCTGCCACTTGTGCTAACATTTGCTCAGAAGGGCCAGAATAGATGAGAGCTTCGTGGGGAAGCTGCCAGGGCTGCTTGTCTTGCAATCAGGTCTACTAATTGTAGGCACAATGCAAATAAATAATAGATAAATGCAACTACTGAAGCCTCAAGTTAAAAGAAAAAATAAGTTTGTTTTTAATACCATGTCTCTGTCAGTTATAAACCTGGAACTGAAACTTAAAATAAGAATTTAGTTGTTTTACTTCTTCATACTCTAAATAAACTAGATACAAAACTTACTATTCTTTGTAATTGGATCTTTTTATTAGGGTTACATCCAACCTATCTTATGCCTGATCTTTCTGAAAACATATTAATTACTGATAATGCTTACACTATATACATCCTCTTAAAATCCAGGAAAGTAAAATTATGATTAAAATAATTATGTGTTTACAAAAAAACCACAAATTTTATGAGAACTGCACCTATGCACCTATCTCCCTGATGAACAAAAAGACCTTACCAAATTTAATTGTATTATATAACAACTTATATATAGCTAACTCATAGCTAATTTATAGCTTTAAAATAATGATAGAAGTTAGATATGCATTCATTTCACTTCAGGAGCAGTAGAGCTAAAATCAGATCTTAGTTCCTCAGTATGGTGTGCTTTTGTGAGCATGGTTTGAGCAGATGCCAGTGATTTTTGAACTATGTAGTGAAGCCAATTAGCTCTAAGAAATAAACTGATACTTCTCTCTAGTGTCATGCTAACTGCTACAGTATGAATTATGCTGCTGATAAAGATGTTGCTATGAGCCAAAACATAACTACAAAGACTTAATCAACTTGCAACATTTACATAATTATAATACAAAATTCAGCTTTGAAAGAGTTTCATTTATGCTGCTAAATGCATGCCTTTAATGGACACCAAAAACAAAGGTAAAAATCTAATATAAAATACAATTTATTTTTCCCTTATATTAAGTCTTTTTAGCTCAGCTTTCAAAACCGATTCTTCATCCTCTTCCACATTAATCCCTCAGCTACTGCCAATAAGCTCCTTCTCTTGATACTGTCTTCTTTTTTTCTGGCAACCTCCTCCCTGTTTTACTCTTTCTTCACTTTTTACGTTTTCAGCACATTACTGCTGAACCCTTCTCATGACCCTTCCTTGGTTCTCCTTCACAGCACTCTACTCTCTGCTCCGTTCCCTCATCTTTCATACCTTCCCAATAATTCATTATAATTCAACTCGCCATCTCTACCATCTCTACAGGAAGTTACAAGTGACACTAAGACTTCATCAGGCTTTATACTTTATCAGACTTCATACTTGATCAGTTCAAACTAGGGTCCATTTTTCTCACCTAAAATCTTGTGGCTCTGATTTCTTCACAGGTGGTGATGTCACCTGAAATTTAATAAATATTAAAAAAAAAAAAAAAAAAAAAAAAAAAAAAGGAAAGACCTAAAGCTTTCCTTTATAAACCTTCCTACCGTGTCTTTTCTTGACCATTGGAGACATCATCAGTTAGGCTTACACAGCAGGAACAAGTTTAACTAAAACTTCCTCTTGTCCTCTGTTCAGACTGTCACTGTTGTGTAGATTTTTTCTATATGACATCTTTGAAACAGAATGAGCACTGCTGCCCAGACTCATCACCTTGATCATGGTTACTACATTGTGCTTTTCTCTGGTCTTGCCAATGAAATCTTGCCCTGCAGGTAGCCACCCAGAATGCTTCTGAAAAGATTGTTTGCAGCCTGTTTTGCTGCTTTCACCATCCCACTTTTCTCTTTGTATCCTTTACTGTCTCTGCTTTCTTGAGCATATCAAATGTAAGATAGTTCTAATTTTTAAGAACACACAGGCTACGCTAATAAACTTAACACGTTCAGGAACATTGTTGGACATTGAATCCAATTGGCATAGAATGACCTGTGTCTCCTCTCCCTAAGCTAAATCCCCTTGTTCCAACAGTGTGACTTCATGCAACTGCTGCTTGGGAATAGCTCATGGAAATTTCTTATTCTAGAACTGTGTCTGTAAAATATTTGAGTAGTATCTAGTATGGACAATAGTGCACCAAGGACTGCTTGTATGGTTTGACATTATAGACAGCTGCTCACTCTAGAGCATTTTTTGGCAATTTTAGTTTACTAATACAGACTATTGTACTAATACAACACTAACTTCTGGAGAACTTTGTAAATACATGTCTATAACGATGGCTTCTGGGCTCTTTCTTGAAGTAGAATTTGCTTCTAGTTGTCCTTGCTCTTGCCAGGTTTTAGATTAATCATCTGCATGGCTTTAAAACATCCATGAAGATCTTTCAACAGAGAAATGGATATTGCGCCAAGAGTGCAGGAGCCAGTTGAAAACTTTTCAGAAAACATGACAGGTACAATGAATGTTACTCTGTCACTGCAGATGGTGCTAACCTGGTTTGGTGGCGTATACTCTTTGACACTCTTCTTAGGAAATCACTTCTGTGAACACTGGGAGAAGCTCTGAACTTGTCCCCGGAAAGTAAGACAAAAGAAACAAAAAGGAAGTTGACATTCTGTGTTCTTACCTGCAAAAGATCAAATCCTCGCTGTCTGGTCTGGCATGCATGTCAAAGAGGTTAAAACCATGTTTCAATTCTCAACCTGTGCAAGGTGTCAGTTCCCCCATATAATTTTATCTTTCTATCCTTTGAACATATGCTCTTGCTTTGTCTTCCCCTGCCTTGTCTAGTTGAAGGCAAGTCTCTACCTTTCCTTTTCTTCTTCTGCAGCAAGTAGACTGCCTCAAAGTGCTAGGATCCCAGGTGGGCAGAGAGAGGTCCCTTGTACTTATGCCGAATGAATCAGACACCTTCTCTGTGAATCTGTTTCCACTGATGTCTACTTGGATTTCCAAGCACAGTTTTGTATTAATTTGTTTTCCAAGTTCCCGGGTTAGCTTTATTATGTTGTTTTCTTTTTTTATAGATAGACGACCTCAGCCTTTCTTCACCGTGTGTAGTTATAGCAAAGCAAAATTTATTTCCTGTCTCTGCTTAGGTGTTAAAAGACAAACAAATATGCATTCCCCTGTAAGATATATTAAAGTCATATTCAGACTACAAGCACCTCATCTTCTCTTTATGTCTAGTTCAAAGCCAGAAAAGCAGTGAATTAACTTTACTTGCAAAAGAACCAAACCGTGAACTTTAAGATACTAGGGCAAAGAGATATCATCTGAATTTACCAGCATTAAAGAAACAGGACAGGTAAAAAATGACTGTGAAATTCATCAAGTTCTATAGTCAGACAGTTCCCAAAGAGAAATAGTTAGGCATAGATGTAATAAAATACATAACTATATATTAAGGGAGAAATACATTATTTTAAAAACATCAATGCTATTAACCGTGATTCAGAATTAATAGTTTAAATCCTTACAGGCTTTTACTCCATAACAAAGTCTCTCAGTGGGCTGTAGTGCCTGAGAGGTGACAACAGAAATTGTTCTGTTTCATGGAATTGGATTCACTTAGTTACTCTGAACAGCTCACATTCAGAAACCAATAATTAATCACAACCTACTTCCTCAGCTCTCTTCTAGAACTGTCTGCACCCCCTTGGCTACTGCCTAGAGCTGCTGTGAGCAGATTACAGGTACCCGAGTAGGTGAGACTGAAAAAAAGAAAATGATATTATTAATTATGGCTTCATAAGACATGATATATCCAAACCCAGGAAGAGCTAGAGCATCTCATCATCATCATCCTCCCCCAAGTACCCAGGATATGGGGGTCTTGGATCCAAGGGTATGTTTTACAATTTACAGGCAAAAGATAACTCCTGGATTAACTAAATTACAGATTAACTCAATTAACCTAACTATTCTTCAGTTGAAGTCGAAATAGACAAATGGACAAAAGTTATTCTGAGTTGCCTTCTAAGGTTAAGAAAAACATTTCTATCAATACAAAATTCATTTACAGTAGAAAAGAGTTTAAATTTTAATGACCACATTTCTGACCACTCTTAGTTGACTATGGTCTGATTCAGCAAGTGCTGAAAAAATTCATACTCAGTTTGACAATGTGCAAATGGGAAGGAAAAAGGACAGTGCCAGGAAGATAAAAGGACAACACGAATGGACAAATCTGAATATTTAATATACCAAGTACTGCTTAATCCCTTGGAAGGAATAACTTGAGCTAGGACCTAAACCAATGAACTTAGCTTGTCACACTTTTACTACAACTATACCGACAAACAGGCTCATAAAAACTTTTGTTGCTTCTTTAATTCTGTCAATAATTTTATTTCGTCATTCCCCTTTCCTACTCTGCCTTCGCAGCTGAGTCAGGCCTAAGGGTAGAGTCCTACTTTTTTTATTCCTGCCTTTGGCCAAGTTTACGCGGAGCAGCATGAGGATGTGGAGCACCACGATGATTTGGGCAGTGCAAGGTGCCCTGTTACTGCTGCGCTTATCACCTCCTGCTTGGAAAGCCACAGGTCATTTTGGCAAGGGACACAGATTCACCCTCAGTCTGTCAAACCGTAGTGTGGAGTCCCTTCCTCAGCCAGGGCTCTTGTATCACGGTGCTATTTCAATGTATAAAAAGTAATGGGGCTGCTGAGTGGGGGTCAACCACAGCTGCCGGCTTCCCAGGAGGAAAAAGCTGCAGAAATGGTGCAGGCAAACACCACGTGAGGAATGAGGCAGATTTGTGGGGGTCAGGAATAACATGGTCATAAAGCAGAAGTGATTTTGGATGTGCCAAGTAGGATATGCTTCTTTTTTTAATTTGGATTACAAATATATTTAAAGAACATATCTAACATTATGCATTTAAATGAATGATTTATGAGGACTGTGGGAATTTGATGAGGTTCATTTTCCTGTCATCCAAATTAATATTTTTAATAATCTCTGTCCAGCCAGCAAAAAAGAAAAAAAAAAAAGAAAAAGAAATGGGGATTTACTCAACTTTAACCCATTGAAGGTTTTCAAATATGTCTCTTGCAAACAAATAATTTCTATGTTGCACACAACAGACAAATCAAGTAAATTAAAACATTTAGCTCACTATTATATAGTGGGAGACCAAAATGTTAAATATCCTTTTAAGAAAGCCAAAATTATTTCTGAAACAAAAGCAGCTAGAGTTTTGATTAAAGTTAATTTTAAGTACAAAATATCTGTATTTCATTTGCTTTAGTTATCATTATAAATCTCTGCAAGGCTCACTGTAAATAGAGCAATGTCTGTTCCCGTATTTCCTGTATTTGGGGTGCATTTCAGGCTTCAAATCAGATTTCAGATTCATCTTGCACTTTCCTCATTATTCCTTACAACTTTTTTAAAAATAAAAGCGACATTTTATTAAAATAAAAATTTATATTTTGAGAGAGGTAGGATATTAAATAACATCATCTAAGGCCTCCTTAGACAGTATTACTCATCTGACACTGAAGGTTTTGTTCTGGTATACAGAATATAAAACCATTTCCTCAAGATATTTTGTGTTCAGCATAAAATATTAAAAATGTCTCATTTCCAAGAGATCTGGTGGGAGTTCATGACAGATGTGTTATATCTTTTTTTTTTTTCCCCTCAAATTTTCACAGCATTATTGTGTCTAATTAGCCCTGATGATTTACCCATGACAGTATGAACTTCTTGAGAGGAAAGCAAAAGTAGAGCATAATCTTTGGAGCACAGAACAAACAATTTGGGGGAGAGCTAGGAGGGAGAGAAAGCTTCTACATTCTGGGTGTTTTATAACAAATGCCCACAAATAGCTCCGAGAGCTTTCACTTATTTATGCACCACCATATGATCCATCCTTTTGCCTTTAGCACTACAAAACAGGCAGCCTCGGTGCAAAGGGATCTCCAGGTGTTAGCTTAGCACTTGTGTCACTATTTCTTGTTTATACGCTCTGGCTAGTTAGAGAGGACAAATTACTGTAAGATAAGGTAAATAGGATCTTAAAAGTCTGGGGATAGACGAGGGAAAGCACTGCTGAGCATTACTATCTCACATGCCCCTTTCTCCAGGCCAGGAACTTAGATTACGAGGGAATGCAAAACCTGAAATGTAAACTCCTCTGTGATTCTCCTCAAAAATGTTTATTTTTCCCCTCTTTTGGCCCAGTGTAAAAATACCTTGTCAAAAGTGCCGTCTGGAGCACCCGGACACTGCCAAAGGCTCCTAACGCCAGGAGCCACGGCGGCCTGCTGAGGAATGTCCATGGCATCGCGGCACACAGGTAGGCACTGGGAAAGGGAGCTGCACAAAGGCACACGCTAGCAAACGAACACAAAAGCCACTTGCATTAAATATGAGGAAAACGTCCTAAGTTAAGATTTTTTAAGTTTCAATTAAAATATCTCCTTTTTTTTTTTTTTTCCTTTTTTCACCTGATTGCAGCCCCATATGGCAAGGTCAGCCCTTTCAGTGAACAAACAGCTCAGTCGCCTCCAGTGTAGCTGTTATCTTCCTCAACAAGGGGAGACATTTGGCACAGCCTAAAGCTGGGGCATGAACCCTGGCTAAGCTTAAGACATTTATCTGACAGCATCAGCTGACACTCCACAAACACATTTGCTCTCCCTGACCCCAGAGCATTCGTGATTAATCAGAAATGTATCTTGGATCTTGAGAACAAGCTACAAGCAGGCACACAAAAAAAAAGAATATGCTCTCGATCTCGCTTATCGACTCCAGAGGTATATTGAATTTAGAAATAGCAAATAGAATAAAATGATCAATATGTTCTCACTTGTCCATGGAAGAGCAAACTTTATCCCTCAAGCAACAAACATTGATCATGTAAATGTTTTGGAGCGGCTTTCAAGTAAAGAAAGCAAAGGCATCAGGATTTTTGGGGAAGGGTAATAGATGGAAAAGTCACAGGCGTGATGGAAAAGTACGTGTGCTGACACTTGCAAAGTATGCAAATACCTCTTAAAGATGCCGAGTGCGGCAAAGCACCTGAACTACCCCTGCCACTGCAGTCGTTCTCCCCAGTACATACTGCTAACACCCAGTTTGGGTAACACTGTGCCAAGTGATCTTAATAAAACATTATAGAGGGGAGTTTAAAACTTAATGAAGGCACATAATCTGCTTCAGAGAAAACTCCCTGCCTTAATTTAAATGAGACACAGTTATAACATATCCCCTATGCACTGTTTACAATTTATAATTTATGTCTCAGTTCAAATACACTACTTTCTGCAGTCATCTGCTAAGCGATATGATTAGCATTTGGATATTGTAATATTCTGCCGCTCAATACTCGGAGTAATATGTTGCGGTGCGCTTCTATTTTAATACTTTTTTATTCACTTTCTAATCAGCATCCCAAACTCTAATTAGTTATGAAGACAGAAATCACGCGCCCCACCCAGTCTCATCTGAAGATGGTTATATCTCCGTAAAGGAACTCTCCACCGTTTCGCTTATTAAATCCCACTCTTTTCCGATTACCTACTGCTTCGGCTACAAGTCTTTTGTGCTCATACAGCACTATCACTCCACCCTCGCAAAACTACCTCGTGCGCTCGGGTCCCCCTTGGCACCGCAAGCAAACTTTCATTGCATGTGCTCTCCATAAAATGGTGGTACTAATTACAAGATATAAACTCATGCTGAGCCATGATATGAATTGGCTTTATGCATCTACTAAGCTCACAGCAGTATTAGATTTATACTGTTGATGTCCTGAACTAATATTCAACTAGAAACTTACCATTTTTTTTTTAAATCAGCAGAAAAACGAGGCAAAAGTGATTGTATTTCATTAATGCAATTCATAGAACCTCAGCAATCCACATGCCACTAATCTTCGTGCTTTCATAGTGCACAAAAACACAAAAATGTCTCTCCTCCTTTTTCAGGAAAGACTGAGGAACAGGATACAGTAGCGAAATCTCATGTTAACCGCATCTGGTATTTATAGATTACTTGTCCACGGGCAGATCTCAGAGGCACTACAGAAGAGGAGCAAGCATTATCCTTGGTTTCCAGATGAAGAAGTGGAGGTGCAGAGCGGCGAGGTGACTCGCCCGCAGGCTCGGAGCGGCGGAGAGCGAGAGCCAAGTCCAGTCCCAGGTCCTGGACCGAGTCCAGAGCTCCTGACTTGGTGTCAGGTGCTCGGCGTTTTGGAAGGGATTGCAGTGACTGCAGCACATTATTAGCACATGGAGATCAACTATCAAAAGCAAACTGCTAGTGTTTAAGAAAAAAGAACCATGCCATATTTACTTTTTTGAAACAAAATGAATGGAGGGATTTGTCAATCTGCACGACCTAGAAAGCTACCTGCATACCTCAACTTCAACCTCATTTAAAATACTGCATACAAACAGGTTCATGATGACCCTACTCAAATCCTTCCAACATGAACTACAGGCACCAGACATCACAGCTGTAGTTTTGACATCCATGGTGAAAATGAGCAGAAAATCTAACTGTTCCATATCAAGAAGTATTTTTACTAGTGCTAATGTGCCTTAAATACCTTGTTCCACAGATGAGTGGCCTGGCACCTGCTGCATGAGAAATGGCCAATTACTGTTCAGTGTCTCTAATTTTCTGATTCAATTAGCATGCTTCAGAGCTTTCCAGTTTAATTGCAAACTACTTCACAGTTAGCTCTCTGATTAATCATTGCCCATCTGCAAGCCATCGCAAAACTTGGTGGAACAAATCTGTGTACTTTGGAATGCCGGGAGCTTAGCAAATCAAACTTGTTTTGGTATATAAAGCTTTAATTTTGTTTGCCCTTTTCAGCTGCACTTGTAAGAAGCTCTGTACTGATTAAACAGGAAGTCCACACAATAATATGCTACATTATGCATATAATTACTGTAAATACAGGCGCGACTGGAGAAACATCATTTAAGGTTAGGTACTAGCATGTATGGAGTACGGGTCAAGAAAACACATTTGGAATCAATTTCTCTCCCATTATGCCAGAAAGCAGGAATTAGAGGTGGAAAAAAGACATGCGCTAGTGATGCAATTCCAACACCCGTATCTCTGGAGGTATTTTTGTAACACCACGTTCCTGTAGAGTCACAGCATACTATTTCTAATTTCTTTTTTAAAGGGAGCTGTTAACTTTGCAAAATGTGAAAAAAGAAAAAGTTCAGAAGGTTGCACACCATTCATATACTATCATATTCGTATTTTTTTTCACATTTTCAGCTTAAAGTAGAACATTTGCTGTTGCATGGGGTTATAGGGCTGCCCTATTATCATAGAGCTAGTATTTTTTTCATGTATTTTAGTAAAGCAACAATAACACATCTTCCCTTTTTGAGAACTAGCTTATTCAGATACAGTCAAACTACCTGTCTGGAAGACTTGATTACAAATGCAATAGCGTATTACACAGCAGGAAATTAGCATTTATATTCAGAATTAACTATTTTGCATATAAAAAGGTATAAACATAACTGAAGCCTAAAGAATTGAAAATTTAGCACAGTGAGCCTAAATTCCCCAAAAGATTTCAGCATGCACTGAATTCAGTGCACATGGCTGAGGAAGCAATCCTGCAGGATGCCAAACAATCTTAAATGGTATTAAACTCAGTAAGAAATAACCGTGTCCAGTGTCCTACAGCATTGCACTTCAAGCACTTTCTTGGACTGGGGTGATGTTGAACATTTTGTTTTTCCAAATCCCATTACTTAAGAAGCAGCCACTCCCCGGAATGATTTATCTATAGGTTAATAGGAAAATGCTATTTTTATAAATAAAAAACTAAAGCAGCTCACTATATTCTTCTGTAATCTTAAAAATAGAACCAAGCACTGCCAAACTCAGATAATATCATTGAGGTGCAAGCTAGGGAAGTCATCGGAAAGCGGTATCTCTTACATCTTGACAAAATGAAAACGATATTACCTAAACAGACATAACAATTATCTAAAGCTGTATTATTGATCACTAGCATGACATAACCACAAAGAAGTTGGACTTGCCAGACTTTTTCTAGATCCTCAAAAACCTCACTGACATATGAGACGGTAGCTCCTGTTGATTATTTGTGTATTGATATTTCTGTAACCTATACGATTGGACTGCTTAAGTTACACATTTCAAAGTGTGATAATTTATCCCATACATGGGGCAGAGCCTCAGCTCAGCGTGTGGGAACTTGTGTCTGGGCTTCTGCAGCCACCTCTCCTATGGCTCCTGAAGCAGGGAGGTGTTATTCCCATCACTTTTGCTGACAGCTTACTCATGTTTAAATCTCACTCACAACTGCCTGCCCGGCGTGAGGTGGTAGCCCACCCTGGCCCCTCTATGCTGCATAAAAAAAAATAAAGCCAAAGCAGTGTAAAAGTGTGTAATGCCTTCGATCCTGCCATAGGGAAGTGCGCACGGCAGTGGTGTCAAACACAGGAATGCCAGGAAGCCAAAGGATCCTGCAGCAAATCAGGTCTCCCAGGTGCTTTGAATTACAGTCCAGCCCATTGAAATGGGGAAACTGGGAAGGTGCTTGATACGCTGCCCTCCCAACTGTGAGCTCTGTCCTGAGACGCTCTGACCTTTTTCTCTATAGGGACATTTCCCTGTATAACAGCAGCTCTTCAATATGGGGCTGTTTGCTCCGAAATAAGAGTAATTATAATCAAAAATACTTACTGCACTTTTGAAACTCAGTATTAAAAACCAGATTTAAAAAATATATTATTTTCATTTCTCACAGGGAGATTATGAAAATAACTACAACTGTGTAGCCACTGTAAAGATGAGGATCCTGTCAGCGGTGCCAGGATCGGCACACGACACTATTTTCAATGGCAAACACATCTCTAACAACCTTATTAGAGCTGCCTCCCTCCTGCTGTGCCTGAGGAGACCATGGGGAGTCAGAAGTACATGCATGCGGAGGCATTATTTTATATAAAAATATATTTTGGTCTCCATAATTCTAGTGTTTATAGAGAATGGGCCATTACAGACGAGGCCAAAAGTCATATAATTTAAAATTACCACTGCTTCCCATACTTACCCGTGAACTTGCCACGGTACCGCCGCCCTAGTTACTTACTCAGCAGTGTTTGTCCTCTTCCTGCCTACTTTAGGCTTGAAGATGGGCAGCAACTACCAGGAATATTTTATTCTCCTTTGTTGTGGTTGTTTTAAACTTTTCCTGTGACCCTATGTGGCTTTTTCTTTCTCTTTCTTTCTTAAAAAGATAGAGTTTATAAAAAAAAATACACTTTTAGTATAATTTTTGAAAAAATATGAAATATTTTTGGATTTTCATTGTTTTGCCTTTTTTTTTCAGGAATTATGAAAACTATATTTAATGCCAAACTCTTATGTTTCAAGGGAGGAAAAAGAATGATTTTTAAAACTAAAAATATTACACTTTCTGTTATCTCTTCATTTTGGGGAAAAATTCCTTATCTTTTCACTGTATTTTTTTCTTATTTAATGACAGAAAAATGACACATTTAAACAGATCTGGGGTGCAGAACTTGCAAATAAGGGAATTTTTATTTTGAAGCACTGTTTTTTTCAAAATATTGATTTTTCCAAAAATGAAAACTGTGGGGGGAAAAAAAGCCAAATATATCCTAGACATAACAAAATAAAAATACTGAAAATAAGCCTAAATCCTAGTATATAAAACATACAGGTGAGTTGAGGGGTTCCACATAATCACTACATGGTTAGCAACGTGTTTACTGCCCTGTATAGGAGAGGAGCCACAAACTTAGGGTTTCTGAATGCAATTCATCAAAGCTTGCCACTAAAAGTGAAAGCCTATCCCTGTCCTAAATAAATGGCTCTAGCAATTTGGAAAATGTTAATTATTCAGAAATTGCGTGACTCAAAGGGTAACTACAGAGGTAACTTCCTAATAATGAGACTCCTCTAACAAGTTTACGGAGAGATTTTAGATTCATTATTTTAAATTCATTAATTGCTACTCCCCAAAGGTACCAACCCATGGAGATTCTAGAGACCGCCAGACATCGGTATTTAAACTGCGACACCAACTTGCTGAGCGGGGCTCCAGCAGGCTTTGCTGAGCTCCGCAGCTCCGATGCTGTCCCTGCTCCGGCCCCTGCCCAGCAGCTGTGGTGCTTCTAGTCAGGAAAAGTCCAGAGGAAGAAAGCAGGGGGAACAAAAACCGTGGGAAATTTGAAGATGTGCCGCCAAAACTTTGCAACATTCAAACACAAGCACTGTCTGCTTTTCTGATGCTTTTGCAGCACCAAGTTATCACTTTGTTAGGATATACTTTTTAAATATTTATACAGCTCAGGTAAAAACGTATTTTACTAGATAGCTAGCATACCATGGCATCTACCTCTAGCAGAGGTGTTTGAGATCCTGGTCCCCAGTGCAGAATGAACCATGGGCTCAGAGCAATTTTAAAGCAGTAACCAAAAGGCAGCTCTATGCACGGGTGGTTCACTTAACTAGGAGTTAAAATTAGTATTCTTTACCTTACTTCAGGTAAACAGATTCAGCCCCTGGCTAGGAAAACAGAATATGTTTTCTACCTGAGAGATGTTTTATTTTATCATAATGATGCGCAGGTATCATGGTGAGGTGATCTCCGGGGGCAGGCAGAACCTCTCCCTAAACAGAATTTGTCGAGGAAAGCAAACTCAAAATGGATAATACATATGGAGGGAGAGGCTGAATACGGAGCACTGAGGCCGGGGAGGACAACACTGAGTGCAGGCAAGGACTCTAATGCTCAGGTAGCCTCTGCTTTTGTTTCTGCTGTTTCTATTTCCACACTCATAATGGCAAGAAAAAAAGTTCACTGTGCATTTGCCTAGAGCTGAGGCAGCGCAGAACACACTTGACCAGGCATTTATAGCTGAATCATAATAATTTGCTATATTTGTATTCATTTTAGTAGCCACAGAAGCATTAATCTTATTTTAAACAATTAGTCCAAATCAACCTTTGCATATTTACATTAACATAAACTCAATAAATTAAAATAAACTGCAAAGCAAGCTGCCGTGTACACTTCAGCAGAGGCTTAACACGTCCACGCAGATATGCATGCAGATATTTATGAATATCCCACTGCTTCGAGAACTACCCGCTATGTTATTTCACCACAATTTGCATTGTTATAATAGGTTATTGACTGATTTTAGGTTTAAGGGACTAAGGTAGTATTCAGTAATGACTCTGTGCTACAAGTTTATTGCAAGTGCCCAAGGTTCATTCACCCCAAGCGATTTAGTCAATAACCAATTTTTATACTTCTATCTCCTTCAAAATTCCAAACCAATAATCCCTGTCTTTTTTTTTTTTAATTATTTCAGTATCAGACTAACATTTCCCATGGAAATCAATATGGGTGAGATCCATTAGCCAAAAATCTGCAGCACTGCAATGCAAACATATTAAAAATATTGATCTCGCAGGCTACTGATGTTTTGATTGACTTTAATGTTTGTAAGCAGCAATAACAGAATTTCAATGACTGAAACAAACTTTTGATTAAAATTATAGATTTTTAATTTTTTTTTCTATTTTACTGTTTCAAAGGGTGTCACACAGTTTACTTGTTTGCCATAAATGATCACAGAAGTAAATACTTATTCAGTTTCTCATTTGTAAATATTTTAGTTTGCCACAGGTTACACATCTTCAAACATGCTTTCAATCATTTTCCTGTTTCAGTTTCACTGTATCAAACACATAACAGCAACATGAGCGTGGGACCAGTCTTATTTTTTCAGCAACTCTTCCTCTAGATTCTTGCAGTTTGTGCATTCCTGATAGTAGCAAAAATTGAAATTTATCTCACTCTAACACTATTTTTAATTGTCCAAGAAACTTCAACGAGGTTTTCAGAGCAGCTGGCCAAGAGTCTGCTGAAACCATTTCCCAAATGCAATTCCTCCTTCCAAAAGCAACATCCTAACTAAAATAAACAGATCTTCTACACTCCAGGTCTTTCTGTCTTGGGTATGGACCACAATATCTGAAAGTCCCACAAACATGATCCAGATCGCATTTATCACCACAGAAGAGCAGTGCTAACCCTGTTTTAGGGACAGGGAAGCAAAGCACACAGAAGTTAGGGTACGCTCAGGCAACCTAAATTCCACCTAAGCCTATTGATGAGATACCTCTGAAGGCTGAGAAGGCTTCTCATCACGATCCACCACCTCTTAGGTGGAGCCTAGGCTACGTGCACACAGTACCTACATATTCGTTATAGAAGGCGTGCATCTGTGGTAGCACAAAACCCAGCATTGCTCTAAGGCTCTCTCGAGCGATAGTCACATTCACAAAGTAGATGAACTCTCATGTAATCGATACTCCACTTTGAGAAACTCATCACTCATGTTCCAACAGGCAAACAGACTATCTTTATCAAGAAGTAGTATTATAGAACAGTATAGAACACATATTATTTCAGTATAGAACACACACATTAAAAAAGGACAGGGCACAAATGTGGAACTGAGAGCACTAAAGCAGTGTGCCATTTGACAGTACCAAATCCGCCTTGTCACACCTCTTGGATAATCCAGCTTCCAGATTATAAATGGCAAGAGGAGAAGTGATCTAAATTGTCTACTACAGATCTAAATGCTCTAATCTCAGCATCTCCCCACTGCAGGCCACTAAAGAAGCCAACCATATTTGCTCTCAAAAGCCTATAGCAGGCAATAATTTCTTCTACCGGTGCACCTTGAGATGTTGGGAGTGGCCAGGAAATAAAGTATTCCTCAACAAGGAATAGTTCGACAAAGGGCATGCAATTTCATAGCCCAAATCCCCTTTCACCAGGGGGAGGAGAACGGGAAGATGGAAAAGTTCTGCAGAACTGACCACGACCATCAGTAACTACTATGCAATTTTAAGCCCTCAACTATCTTTAGA
>JAVCKT010032880.1:0-28740 GCA_032273925.1 Rhynchotus rufescens
TTCGGATCATATAAAATGCAGGGAATTATTGTTTAAGAACAGAAACTGTTGGATTTTTTTAGTGCTGTATATCAGCTACTTTATCTCTTCTGAATATAGTGCAAGGCCTAAGTTCTGATTCACATAATCATACATGGTATCTGATAAGATATCCGAGTGATTTCTCCACATTTATGTTTCACTGAAGTATTTACAAGTGAGTAAATTTATTCTCCCATCTTTTTCGGTTCAATGCTTTGGATATGGTGGATGAGGTTGTTCAGGGGCATATTCACAGCTGCCAGGACCTGCTTTTTCTTGTGAAATTTCAGAATATATGGTTACTGAGACAGAATGTACTAGTTTGATGAAAAGCCTCCCAGTTCAGGAAACTGATTTGTTGAAGTCGAAGTAAACTGAAAATATTCTAGCTGGTTACAGATCAACATCATTTTTTTAAATGATTATAAAGCTAATAATAGTATGTTAATATAAACATAGCAGTACTAGCTAAGTACAGATCTTCTGAGCTAGATCTGTGTCTAAGTTCTAGATCAATTTGTCCAAATTTATTTATATGTTGTCAGGTATCCTTTCTCCCTGGATATTTGAGTTGTTCTATCAGGTAGATGGATTCAGTGATTTAGCAGATTGTGTCTGTCCAAAGTATCTTCAAAGAGATTACAAAATAAATAACACCTTGAATGGCTTAAGCAAGTGAAAGCTTTGTATGGGGACAGAAGGGAAAACTCATAAATCTAAGGGAATTTTACAGGTTGAATCTTTACCTTTGGGATTTTAGTTTTTATTGTCCTGAGATTTACTGAAGAGGAGCAAGAAATTATTGATTCCATGAGGGCAATAGTGATGTTTGCACAATGCGTTCTTAGGTGATTTTTTGTTTGTTTGTTTTGTTTTGTGTTGGTATCAAAGCCAAATTTTCTTGGATGTGGCTTTCTTTAAAATCTTGGGGAAAAGGGGAACTCTGTTCTCCTAGTGCCTCTGCTTCTCCATCTCTTTCCCTCCTTCCCCCTCCTTTCCTCTTGGGTTCTTTGCCTTTCATGTCTTTGTTTGACATCTAGGAAAGAATCATGAGGTGCTGAATATTATTAACTTCTAAACACCTAAGAAATCAGTAGCAAATCGCAAACATTTCGACCCCCTGACAGTCTCCGTAAATGACCTGTCCGAAATCCCTCCCCTTCTGAGATGAAAAGAGGGAGCCAGGCAGAACGAAGGAGAGAATGGAGAGAGCCAGGGAGTGAGAGGGATACACAAAATAAATGAGAAATATGATTAACTTGCTTCCTTGACTGGGTCTACAGCTGGTTCTGGGTATTTAATAAACAGGTTGACACTCCAGGTTCCCCTCATTAGGTGATCACTAAGGTCTGGGCTGTCATAAATCAAAGAGCCAGGTTATCAAGGCCTGTGATCTTTAACTGTACAGGGGCGCCCAACTGTCTGCCATAACGAGGGCTAGAAAGTGCAAGCTGTAAAGAATTAGCTGGCTGCGGTGCTTTCCTACCCCCGCGGAGCCGGAGCGCTGGGCTGGCTCTGGAGCGGCTGCACAGGTACGTGCATGGTAGGCTCCTGTCCGAGGGCTGGCAGCAGCTCCTGGCTCCAACAGGAATGTGTGAGGCGGTAGGAGAGGCTAAATGCAGATGGGTGCAAATTTGCTTCTAGTTTCTGGCTAGACCTGGGGAAAAGGATTAAGGAATCAGGTTGGCTTGTCTGTTAATGCCAGAGGGTGAGTCAGGAGTCCTGGGAGCCTGGGGGAGCCTGTTCTCGTTTGCTTCAGAGGAGCAGAGGGGAGACACAGCATGGCCCAGTTTCCTGCTTCATTCCAGTGTCATGTCCAGTTTTCAGTGTTGCTTCAGTACCAGGTTATGCCCAGCAGAACCTGAATGTACGTTACGCAGTTTAGAAAGAGTTTCTGCTCTCTGAAGCATACTGCTTAACTAGGGCAGCTGTGTCCTGCCCTGCCCTTTGTGACAGGTAGGGGCTACATAGCTCTTTTTGCCCATTGCAGGGTAGGAATCTGGTGAAAATTGGGCTACATGAAGCCTCCAGTCAGGGTTTTATAACAAATCTGGCATCCATGAATCCTTGAGTAAAGCTAAGCATCAAACCACACAAACTTTGGCAGCAAATACAGCAGCTCTGAGTAAGATCCAAGTGAACCTACAGAAAAAAAAAAACCCTGCAATCAAGATAAAACTCAGTTTTGTGGGAATATTGAGATCATTTTCAGGTACCTAGGAGTGGATTTCCACTTCTTGGTTTTCACCACTTTTGAATGGCTCCTATTGCCTACAAAACCAGGACAGATTCAGGAAGGGTTTCTAGCCCTTGCATGCAGCAGGATGAGATGCTTGCTGACACAAACCCCAGTGGTGAGGAAGAACTGAACTTTGGGTTGCTCTTGTAACTGCAATATGTTTTAGAAACTTAGAAAATTGGGAAATTGAGGGAAAAAAAAGAAAGATGAGGACCTCTCACAGGATATGTGTTTTTCTGTACCTCACCAATACAGGAAAAGTGCTGGGTTCCTCAAGCCATACAAATAAATTTGGAAGGCGCATGTGTGGAGGATGTGGAGTGTGAGGTGAGAATTTTGGAACCTTATGTTATGCTCTTAGTTGCAAATGGTCAAATTCCCAAGGAAGTTTTAGGTATAGTGTTAGTGGAGGGGAGTCTGCTCAAGTCTGTGGAGAAGTCTTCTGGAGTCACATTGTTTAGCTGACCAGCCTCATGCAGAGGTAGTGTGCATGATACATAGGTAGGAGAAAAGGTTTGATAGCCATATAGCCCTGAGTCTTTTCTGCTATGGTTCAAACACGTCAAAGCTGAAGACATGCAGACCTCAGGATGATGCCTTGTTGTTCCTAAGGTGCCTTCTCACAGCACAGCACCCGAGACTTGCCCTGTGCTGGGTATCTGGGCAAAAGGCAGCAGCTGTGGGTTTCAGCGGTGACCTCCAGCAAGTGGATCTGGAGCTGTGTTGGTGGCAGAGACTTCTAAGGCATCTTAGCTAGAACAAGACAGACAGTGTCAGTGCATCTCAGCATGCTGCTGTGGACTGGGGACACAGTCAGCTAGGGAGCATTAAGTTAAACTTATTTTCAATATATTCTTCTGAGCTGGGGCTTGACTATTGACTATTCCTTGGACAGGAAGGATGGGTCTCTGTTGAAGAAGGCAGACTGGCTACATTAGATAGCACAGAGACAACCGCTGTTTTCAGGGAGTGAAAGCCCCTAAAGCCACATCCCAGCAAATGCAGGTTCACTGATCCAGCCATATGCCTTGTCACATCTCGTGTGAAGGCCCACATATACCTGTCTAGTAGATATTCAACTGATGGGATAAGGGATGTCCTTAGAGTTAATCTAAGGCTGCAGTTTCCTTGAGGGGCTCTGAGTGTGCAGCTCCAGCTCTGCTACAGCCACTCGAGGGCATTTCATGGCTATTTATATGGGTGTGTGTAGATTTCCTTTCTTTGCAGATTGTAATGCGACTCTGCCATGGGGGAGAAAAATATAACACTAATGCATGACATGCTGCTCCTCGGACATCAAAGCATGTGGTTCATGTCAAGCTGTGAGGTGGAAGCATCTGGTTCACAATGCTGACTTCTGGGTGTTTTCTTAGCTTCTTTCTACTCCCGTTTCCCTCAGGTGTACTACATGCTAGTCATGTATTCTGTCTTTAAAAGCAGAGGCACAGCTCCCATGAAAATTACCTGAAGGAGAGGACAGCATTAGATTCCTCCAAGGATCTGTTAATTCAAATGCATCTTGCCCTGCGCTGATATCAGTGGATAAGGTACAGACTTTGAAGGAGAGCAAGGAGAGATTTTTAGACGCTCGGTATCTGCATTTTCAGCAGCTGAATAAAAGGAGCAGATTTTCAGAAGAGCTCAGCACCTAAACATGCACGCAAGGTAGGGAGTTTTGAGAAACTAGCTGTGTGCTTCTTGATAGCTAAATATGATTTATCCATATAGCCAGAGACTAGAAGTGGAATTTTTGAAAGTGCTTTGTTTTGGGATTATGCAGAGAGATTTTACAAATGGCAGATAGATAGTTAATAGCATCTCAAAGAAGCTGATGGTAATGGAATGCCTGAATGGGCCCTGTGCATCTAAAAAACATCCCACAGGCCCTGTATCATTTGGGTGATTGTGAAAATCTCATCCTAAATCCTAAAGTCTTTGCTCAGCTTTCTTTGCACTTGGACATAATTCTTATTGACTTTTGTGGTAGCTTTTCTTGAATAGAGGCAATTTTTAAGCCTCTTCCCCAGTAATGAACTTTCCCAAAATGTCTTGAAGTCAAAAATGTATGTCTAAACCCCATTTTTGTTACACATAATGTATGTATGAGATCAATTTTGTTCAATGTATTTCACATTCTGATACATACACTCTATATTATTAATCACTGGATTGTGTGTCAAGACTCTAGATTCTTGAATTTCAACCTAAGGATATGAGTTACCAACCCAACTGAGCAAGTGAAAATCTTCTAAGTTATTGCAGGAAATTGCCAACATTACCAATTTGTAAGGAGTTTCCTGTGTTCTTGTTAACCAGTTCCTTTCTGTACAGTATATCAAGACAAAACACAAAATGTGTTTGTGCAGTGTTTTGCTCTCCCATCATAGTCATGACTGTCAAATTGTGCCATAAAGTGTGGCCACTGTGATGCGTGCCAATGGCATAAACTCTTGCAGAAAAGATTTCCTAGCTTTAGATATTAGGAAATAACTACTCGTTGAATCTATTTAATTTATTCTATTTTAGTAACTGGGGAAATAGGAAAATAGTTTGAATTTGAGTGTAAGTGCATGCTGAAACAATTGGAGATAAAGAGTTAATAATTTATTTGGAGTCTGTGTTTTCCGCTTAGCAAACCACTGAAACGGTTTGGAAAGGCACCGTGTCTACGAATGTTTTTTCAAGCTGCTAACTCAGTAAGGTGCTGCTGTGTCCGGTTAAGTTCAGCTGGTGTTCTGTGATTTTATAAGCAGCAATGTGGCTTAGGAGCTCTGCGTGTGTTTGATAAATTCATTCTTTGTGGAGAGCAGTTTTGCAGAAAGGGCTTGTCTACACTTACTGACTTAGTGGAAGACAGATGGTCTGAGACAGCAGAGTGAATGGGGAGAATCCTTTGATGAGAAGATGGAATGACACAGTTCAGACAAGACGGGCACTGGATCTCTGGGCAGGTGGAAGGTCCCAAGGACCCTGCTCCGGGTATTCTGCAGCATCACCCCAGCTTCCTGCTAGGGCTGCACCTATCCAGTACAGCTAAGCTCAGGGTTTGTGATTGACATTTAAAAAATTATCAAGTTCTGCCTACTAAAATGTATGTTGCAGTTTGGTTGAAAAAAAATCTGATGACATTGCCCATTACTCCATGTATCACCTGTCTGGAGGCCCAAATCATAGTTAAATGCAACAACTTCCTGTACTCCTTGGAAGAAATGTCTAGTTCTGGTTTGGCATGGCTTTTTGCTTTTGATGGGGTAAGAAAGCGAACTGATCTATTTTCACTAGACATTGAGTGCTGTAACAGGAAAAAAAAATCACCTCTTGCTTGAGGTTCTGGATGCAGTTCCAGACTTGGTTACCTGAGTGTCCTGTAGGTGCAGGTCATTAATATTGGATCATACACCCCACCTTCCGTGTGCAGCTCACCAGCGTGCTTGCTGGAAAAGGGTTTGTCCTAGGGTGTAACATGGCATCCATTTAAGAGAACAAAAACGGGAAAGAGGTGGGTTTACCTCAGGACTGGCTCAGCAACAGCCAAGCTATTTGACAGGAAGGAGGAGGACGTTTGAAATCCGCATTTTGCTGCACTGGAAGGCAGGGAGGCAGCACGTGGAGTTCAGCAGCCCTGAACATGCGGGAAGTGGGAAAGCAAGGAAGGCCATGCTGTGAAGGAGGGTGGCTTTCTGATTCACAGCACGACACAGTGTTGACAGAGTTCTGGGACAGGACATTTACTTGCTGCCTGCCCCTCATGAGCTTGGTCGCTTTTCTTTCCTCAACTTTTTTTCCATCACATTTTATGGATGTCCCACTCCCTGATGTTTCAAAAAAGCATTGGATTTAGTTGAATGACGTTGCCCCTGCATGTGTTGGGTGTTTGGGGGTACAGTTTAGCTCTTTGTTTCTGTAGGGCACTAATGAGCTACTTCCAGATCTCTAGAGCAGCTCGCAAGTCATGTCTTGCCACCTTTTCTGCTGAAACACATAGCTCAGGGTTTCAGGTGTCATTTAATTAGCACCCAGCTAAGTACTGTTTAAACACCTGGTATTATTTATATGTGTCTGAGTTATGCAGACTTTATAATAATCCTGTAATGAGTAAGCAGATGTCTTCATATTATTAGGCTACTGCAGCTCATTCCGAGAAGAGCTCTAAAACCATCCTCTCTTCACCTACCTTCATCATTGCTTCATAAAGCACTTTAGCTTTCTGACTGACATAATTAAGATTTGAATGGGTAAAGCTTTAATTTCTGCTGTAGCTCTTATTAGTATTCGAGATTTTTAAATTCTACAGAGACTGCTGGATACTAAACTAATTCCTGTAGGGTTGAGGTCATGTGTGAGCACTGTCGAGTGTGGTAAGTTTAATGTCTTGTGCTCTGAACTGGATTAAGCTTTCAAGCAGAGTTGTTCTTCTTCGTACGTATGTTGTTAGATGTGGTATCAGAAATACTTCGCAAAATTAAATCATTTCTATCTCGGCTGCACTGATTTTTATTTTCATTCTTTTAAGAAGCTCACTTGTGTAGTACAAAAGACTTCCGAATTGCCCTTTGTATGAATGAATGCTTGCTAGAGAAGCTGTACAGCAAGAAGACATAGTCTGTAAGGCAAATTAATCTCTCTAACCTGTTGAGGTGTGAGTCCTGCTAGCTCTGCATGTGAAGGATCAGTAAGGACTGTCTTCTCCAATAATGGCAGGGAGAGATGAAGTGAAAAATGGAGAATACTGCAGCTATTTAATCATTTAAGAGTATTATATACATCTTCTGATTATGTCCTCTGTGTCTTTTTGAAGTATTGCTGCAAATTCCATTTGTAGAGTTATATAGAGAGAGAGCAAGAAATGAAGAGCAAACCAGAAACGTCTTTCAATTTATTTTACTTGTTGCTATTTTCTTGATGTAGCTACTGAAAAGGAAAGAGGGGAAACCGTGCAAATTCAAGTGGTTTTGGCCGTTGTTCAGTTAGGAGCACTCTGATGAATTATTTTTCCCTTCTCTGGTCATAATTGAGGCCTGAAATGCAGGATGAGCAGCACTTTAGTTTATCTGGTATAAAAATCTGCTTTACTCCATAAAGACAAGAGGAAAAAGAAATTGAGGCCTAGATTACATACATGGCAACTGTGAGGTAGATTGCTCAAATAGTTGGTAACTGTAGAACAGTTAAATATATATATGTGTATATATATGTATTAAAAAAAAAAAAAGAAAAGAAAAAAATCTTAGAAAAAATAGATTACTGCCATACTGGAAAGGATGTTGCAGCCCAAACCAGGTTTGTTTCTAGCTCTTGCAGGTGCTGCATTTAGCAGCACAGTGATAGACTGAGGAGAAAAGGACAGAAATGAAGAATAGAAAGCAACATGCAGATGTAACTTCAGGTCTGCTTCAGAAAATGCATATAGAAGATGGAAGCAATTTCACTTTAAATCTGTTCTACATCACATACTAACTTTATAACTGTTGAACCAGGGAAATTTGACACGACAGGTCACCATTTTTTTTGTGAGTTCAACCACATACCAGACAGTGCTGCTTTATGACATTGAGGTATAGCACTGTGTTCAGAGGAAATGCTGCACTGTGACCCTGTGTGGTGCTGTTGGGTCCTGTGCTGTCAGATCCCAAACCAGCCAGATGCTTTGATGGGGAGCTTGAAAGCTCATTCAGGGTTCCTGATTCTCTGTTCCTGGTGCACGTCACAAATCTTCATCCTGCTGATCAGATCAAAATCCTGACTGCTGGCCTGCTGCTGAGCATGCCAGGCTTATCAGTGTTTTGGTTCAGGCCAGTGCAAGTAGTTCTGTGCCCCCAGGAGTCTGGGTTTCTCCAGGCAGAGTGCACCTGCAGCCGTCAGGAGTGGCAGTTAGGATGCTCTTCCTTATCCTTGTGGATAGACCTTTTCTGCCTGCAGAGAGTAGCTGGATGGATTTGCACAAATTGTCTCGGCCTCACTTGCCTTGCATCACAAGCTGGTTGTTATACCATGAGTATGACTTGTGGAATATTTAACTGGCCTTGTTCAGAGTGGACTTTCAGGTGAGTAGGGATCTCGGAAAAGAACATGGCCCATAGCTGGAGGGTTTTTCTGCTCATTTCTGTGATTACTTACTGAGATCGTCCCTGAGGGAAATCTGCCTTAGGTCATTTGAAAAGGAAGTTTTCTCCCTAAATGGCTGGTTCTACTACATAAGTATCCTTGCTAATAGAGAATCCATGTTAAACTATCAAACTCTCAAATATTCTTTGCTGTCAGCAAAGCCAAGTGGCCAGAGAAAACAATTCATGACCATCTTTTGCATAGCCACCATCTACCTACTTCAGAAGTACCTGTTCTGTCTTTCCTAGGAAAGAAAAATGCTTTTTCATTGACCTTTTCCCATCAGCGATGTTTGTGAACCTTCTTATCATGCTTGCCTGTTTCTTGTTTGTGCTGCAGGGAGGAGGCCAAAACATTCCAGGGTGAGACACCTTCCTCCTCCTCCCTCGCCTTCTCCTGTTTTGGTGATATGAACTCCATCAAAATTGAGCCTGCTTTGTGCTATAGCTCTAAGATGCTTTTCTGTATTTTGCTGCCAGCTGTTCATGTGCGTTTGTTTTTGTTTAATGTAGATAGACCATTTTGTGCTTGTCTTTATTCTGTTCCATCTTGATACAATCGATCCTTTTTTTCCAGTCTATGAAGATTAAGCTCTAACAATACCTTCTAAAATCATTGCAGATCTAGAAGGTCTGTCTACACAAATGGTTAATGAAATGACCTACTATGGACTCTGTAAACTCCTCATCAGACTCCCGTCAACTTTACAGCAAGTTATTGTTAATTAAAGAGGATTTTCACAGAATCACGTAATGGTTGGACCTCTAGAGATCATCTAGTCCACCACCCCTGCTCAAAGAAGGGTCACCTAAGGCACGTGGTACACGGTCTCATCCAGGTGGGTTTTGAAGATCTCCAGAGAAAGAGATTCCACAACCTCCCTGGGCAGCCGGTTCCAGGGCTCTGTCACCCTCACAG
Source organism: Rhynchotus rufescens (assembly GCA_032273925.1). Taxonomy (NCBI): domain Eukaryota; kingdom Metazoa; phylum Chordata; class Aves; order Tinamiformes; family Tinamidae; genus Rhynchotus; species Rhynchotus rufescens. The sequence goes on from JAVCKT010032880.1 coordinate 9,284, forward strand.
CAAAGTTGTTCTTCCTGACATGGAGATGGACGTTCTGGTGTTTCAACTTGTACTCATTGCCCCTTGTCCTATCTTCAGTCATCACCAAGAAGAGATAAGATAGATGCTCCAGGTCCTTAATCATCTTTGTCACTCTATACTGGACCCTCTCTAGAAGCTCCACGTCCCTCTTGTCCTGGGGAGCCCAGAGCTGTACCCAGTACTCCAGGTGTGGCCTCACCAGAGCTGCTGGCAGCACTCCCCCTCATGCAGGCCAGGATCCCACTGGCCTTCCTGGCCATGAGCGCACACTGCTGGCTCATGGTTAACTTGTCGTCCACCAGGACTCTCCCTCTCCACAGAGCTGCTTCCCAGCAGGTCAACCCCTAGTCTGTACAGGTGACTGGGATTATTTCTGCCAAAGTGCAAGATCCCGTGCTTATCCTTGTTGAATGTCATGTCCCTCTCTGCCCAACTCTGCAGCCTGCCCAGGTCCCTTTGGATGGCAGCACAGCCCTCCAGAGGGTTGGCTACTCCACCCAGTTTGATATTATCTGCAAACTTCTTTAGGGTGCACTCTGTGCCCTCATCCAAGTCACTGATAAACAAGTTGAACAGCACTGGGCCCAGTACTGGTCCCTGGGGAACACCATTGGCCACAGGCCTCCAACTAGACTCAGCTACATTTATAACCACCCCCCGAGTTCTGCTGTCCATCCAGTTCTCAATCCACCTCACTGTCCACCCATCCAATCCACATTTCTGGAGCTTTCCTATGAGGATGTTACGGGAGACTGTGTTGAAAACCTTGCTGAAGTCAAGGCAGACAACATCCATGGCTTTCCCATCATCCATCCGCCAGTCATCCCGTCATAGAAAGCTATCAAGTTTGTCAAACATGATTTCTCCTTGGTGAATCCATGCTGACTACTCCTGATCACCTTCTTTTCATTGACATGCCTAGAGGTGGTGTCTAGGATGAGCTGCTCCATCACCTTTCCAGGGACGGAGGTGAGACTGACAGGCCTGTCACTTCCCAGCTCCTCCCTCTTGCCTCTTTTGAAGGCTGGACTAACATTGGCTTCTTCCAGTCCTCCAGCTCCTCCCCTTCTCTCCATGACCTCTCAAAGAGATGGAGAGCGGCTGAGCAATAACCCCCCCAGTTCCCTCAGCACTCTTGGGTGCATCCCATCCGGGCCCGTAGCTTTATATGTGTCCAGTTTGCCTAAATAATCCCTAACCCAGTCCTCCTTGACCAGCATTAAGTCTTCCTCTCTCCTGGTTCTCTCTCTTACTTCTGGGCTCTGTATTTAATGGGAACCAGCCTTAGCAGTAAAGACAGAACCATTGAGTAACTCTGCCTTCTCGGCATCCTCTGTCACCAAGGCACCCTCCCCGTTCAGCAGTGGACTAACATTTTCCTTAGTCTTCCTCTTGCTGTTGATGTATTTATAGAAGCCCTTCCTTCTGTCCCTCACATCTCTCACTAATTCCTTTCTTGTTGCATCCCTGTATTCTCTCACAGTGTTCCTATATTTTTCCCATGTGCCCTGGCCCTTCTTCCATGTGATGTATGCACTCTTTTTCTCATTAAGTTTAGCCAACAGCTCCTTGCTCATCCATGCAGGTCTCCTGCTCCCCTTCCTCGACTTCTTTCTTGTAGGAATAGAGAAAAATAAAAGGTTGGAGAAAGTGGTGGTTGAGTGCTAGCCTTGGCTCCTGGACTCCATTTCCTTCTAGGACCCTGAGGTATGGGATTCCTCCAAGGAGCTACCTGAAGAGGGACACGTAATCATGTGTGATTAACCCTTATATATGCATTAAAATTTCTTTATTAATCTTTGATTTTTGGAGTAAATTGATAGCAGAGACATCCTATTTTTTCTCTTATCAGAATAATTTGTTTCTGTACCTTCAGTACAGTCTGCTCCAGGAAGTGCCAGCTTCCTTCCACACTGCTTCCGTTTGGAACAGTTTTTAGGAGATCCTGTGTTGACCAGTTCCCTCAGCCTTCTGACATCCTCTCTTTTGTCCTTTTCTTTATCTCATTTTATCTTTTCTTTGAGAGCAAATGTTAGTAATGATTGTTTTTTTCCTCCAAGTTACTTTCCAGTTGAAGCCTTCAAACATTTCATTCCTGTCAGGTAGGATGAACCTGCTGCTCAGCTCCTCCACCTTCCAAAAGGAAAAGCTGCTCCTAGCACAGCTTGGGTATGTGGTAGGCATCCTGTGTCTGGCAGGGTGTTTTTTCCAATGGATAACTTGCTGCTTCCCTGCGGCCACAATTTAAACCTCATATCATCCCTGTGTGGAAGTTTCTAAGCATACCATGTGTCCTTGTTTTGTTTTTCCACACAAAACACCAAATATTTCAAATTCCCAATTGAAATTAAAGCTCGAACTGACTGGATGCTAGAAACAGTATTTGCCAAAAATATTTGAACTGCAGACTGCTATTTTGATTCAGCTCTGCTTACGATCCCTTGTCGTTGCTGTTGGTGAACAAACCTAATGCACACGGGATTTTCCTTTGCATAAAACCACGGGGAATGTTGTGCTTGATCTGAATGTTTTAGTCACAGGAGAGCAAGAGGATTTGGTCTGTGAACAAGACTATTCACTATTCTCTTGTTTTAAAGGGCTTTGAACGCCCACTCAGAGCAGAAACAACAGCATATGACTTATGTGCCCAATTACACACCGTGTATAACTAAATAGCTGAACCAAACAGTTCACAAATGCTCCAAAGTCTGCAAACTGCCAGTTAAAATTTCCAGCAAATAACAGTGTGCATTCAAAGAAAACAGAGGGTTTTTAATGCTTTGTGAAAAGAAGAAGAAAAAAAACCCTAAAATTGCAGCTATCCCTCAGGAATTATCCGTGAGCACTCTCTTGAAATAATAATTTAATCAATTTGTTTGGCTGCCCATGGCTGCAGAGCTGTAATTGATTAAAAATGATCCTTTCCATAACAAAATAAGGCTAGAGAATAAAAATGGGATTTTAAGGTGATTCTAGTGTGCCCTGCTTTGACAGTGTGGTGAGGAGGAATTCTGTAGGAAACCAGAAAGTCTCATAGCTAAAGGCCTGGGGGCTGTCTTGGCAAAGTCCTTTTCGGTCAGAGTTTCGAGTGTTGTGGGCTGAATTGGGGCTCGTTCTTTCACAGCGTATTCGCATGCCGTGGGAAGGGAGCTGGGTGGCGGAGGGGGCTCATTTCAAAGGCCACCTGGCCGGTTTCCAGTTCTGCTACGCAAAGCCCTGCCGCTTGGCCCCAGGACAGGAACTGGGATGCTGCCTCTTTAAGCGGGCTGTGAGGAGTATGGAATTACGGCTAACTTGGTTTGGTGCCTTTGTGTAAGGCTTTCAGGAAGAGATAAACCATTAATCATGCACAATTACTCTGACCTTGCATGAACTAAAGCCTCTCTGAACACATAAGATTACCGTCCCCGGGGACCTTGAGATACTGACACGGTCGGCTCACTGCTAGACACTGGAAGCGCCTGCACAAAATGGCTGAAAGCCTGGCCTTTATTTCCTGCCTTTAGACTGGAGGCTTTCGTTCCACCTCACATGGGTGTTTATCTTTTGAGCGTGCCTGTAGTCTAAGGAAAAGTCAGATGATTTCCTTGGGCCTGGGTTTGAGCTCGCAGAATGGGAGCAGGATAGGACAGCAGTGCTTAATAGGATGAATTACACTTGGTTTTTGTTCACAGTGTTTTCTTACCCTCGCTGAGGTGAAGGCCTTCACACTGTATGATGGCCCTGTGGGACCCTCTTTCTCTTGGGTGGGTAGTGCTGTGGTCAGTAGCAGATGCCTAGGGAGTTCTCCAGGGCAATGGATTTTTGCTGCTCTTACTGCTTTCCCTTCACCATATTCAGCTGTTTTAACTACCATCTTGTTAAGCATTTCTCTCACCTCTCAAACTCCCTGTGCAAAGGTGTATCCCCAACTTTCATTACGACATACTTCCCTCCACCATCTTGCATAAGTCCTGGCGCTGGGGGCAGTGTGTAAAATAATAATATTTCACTGCTCAGTGAAAAGCAGTGCCCTGCTTACACGGGGGACTTGATCTGCACTTGTTTTCTGCAGCTTCATTCACTGCTAAAAATTGTACCACGAGGTTCTACTTAGGTATGTGATTGTTTCACATTATTATTTACAGAAGTGCAATTGCTATTTTGAACATACATTTACATTGATAAAGCTGTCTTTCTCCCCTTTCACAAAGGAGTAGATGCATGTGTGTTTTGACATCTGCAGTAGGACGTTTATATTGTTTTAACTTACTGCAGTTAGTAAGTTCAGTGCCACTTAAATTTGTGTGTGGAGAGACCTGTCGGACCACTTGTCTTGCTGTTCCAAGTCTACACCCTTAGAAGATTAAATAGCTACAAGGCATCATGTTAACTGTCCTTGTTTATCTCTATTTTTCAAACTCTCAACCAGCTTCCAGGACAGCACAACATCTCCATTACAAAGAAGGTTCACACTGAGCGTGAACTCTGCTACTTTATCTTTTAGTTTTCTGCCACAAGATTTGTGTTCGATATCAAAGCTTTCCCGGAGTGCCTTTCAGGAATACTTTGCAGCTTGCACAGGTTGCTATACCTTCCTGTGCTCTACATTTGACAATATCCTTTGGGAAAAAAAAATGATTTTGCATAGACTTTATCAGTGTTTTAAGGTTGTGTTCTCCCTGAACAATGATTTGGAAAGTAGGCTTACTGAAAATATCCACAAGTACAATGGTGGTTTTTTTTAATGTAAAAATGTAGCAGAGATGTTAAACCTGCTGGTTTGGGACATCAGTCACAGTCTTCACAGTCTTCCTACTGGAATTAGGGAAAAAAAATTCCTACTTCCCTACTTTTCAAGTAGGGAAGATGTCTCTAAATCGTCTGCTGTAAGTTTTAAGGGTTTTTTTTTTTTTTTTTTTTTTTTGGACCAGGGTTCTCGAGCACATTTTTAGTCACTGTTACTAGCAGGGTACTGGGATTGATAAGCGTTGATTATGTGTTTTATATTAGATGGATATTCAAAGACTCCCAAAGCCACTGTGACTAGTACTGTTGATGAGAGCCGGTCTCAGGGAGCTGTCCAGTACTAGCTGGAGCAGGCACTTACTCTTCTCCTTGCATTTTTTTTTCTTTTTTTTTTTAAGTACTTTCTTTTCCTCTCTTTCGCATTTGTGGCTAATGCATGCAAAGAGGCACTGCAAAGGGCTAGTGGCTGTTGATAGTTGAAATAGTGGCTATTGAAATAGTCCACAGGAAATAAACTCCTTGTCAAAACACAGGCTTACCAAACTCAGATGGCATACGCAGTGGAGCTGCAGTGAGCAGCATGAGCATGAACACAAGGAGAAAAACATCTAAAAAGAAAACTGCCATTTAGATGCCATTGGCCATCATTTAACCGGTGTATCAGGACAGGCTGATTTTGCCTGTATGCCCCAAAGTCGGACATTTCTAAAGAATGAAGTTACTTGTGCTCAGGGCAAAGAGCTGCTGGAAGTATAAAGGCAAGTTGTTAGCTGGCGGGGAAAGCCACCCGCAGCAGATTGCCATCGGATGTGGTTGATTCATCATCACATGGAGTCTGCTATCCGAGACTGTGTGTCTGTCTTAAACCATGCTCCATTCCCACCACAAGATATTGGTCTCGGTAATGTTCAGTTTACGTAGCGGGGAAGGATAATTCCTTTCACTGCCTCACTTGCTGGATAGTCCATGTTTTGCAGGAGCTCAAGCAAGATGACAGGTCCTCTCTGATATTAAACCTGCAGATATATGAAAATTTCTTTTGTTGAAGGGTGATGCTAAGGCATAGGCTTTCTAGGGGAGCTGCAGGGCCACGACTGTTCACAGCCCTCCGAGGCAATGCTGGCGCAACGTCAGCTCGCAGAGGAGCTGCATCCTGCCTGTCTTTTAAGGAAGGGGCTGCGTAAAGGGTAAGGAGTAGTAGTAGTGTGGGTGAACAGGGCAGATACTGGGACTCAACAGATGCGGGGGTGTAGTGAAGTGAACATTCCCCTGCGCAGCCGGTGGGGGACAAATTTCTCATCTTGTGTAGATCAGCTTCAGTTAGGATTGAATCCACATAAGTCCATATTGGAGCTGCATGAAATAAATCTTGAAGTAAGCAGATCAGACTTGTATTATTGTTCTGCTTTGCTTTTAGTCCTGTTGCACCTTTGCTTCCTATTGTAAGAAATTTGGAAATGGACCAGCTTTACCAGCTGAAGGGAGGAGGATGAGCCACTGCTTCCTGGTGTCAGTCCCCTTGTTTCTGCTGTATCCCTGCTGCCTGTCAGCAGCTTGTGTGGATGTTGCCGAGACATCCGTTCAGCCGCTGGTGACATGCTGTGGCAGCGCTGCCAGAGCTGCCATGTGCTGCACACGGGCCAGCAGATTTCTTCTCGCCTGCGCTTCGCGCTCTCGCTCTCCCAGGAGCACGGAGGCTTGCTGGCTTCAGGCTAGCTCAGCCGTGTGCGCTCAAGCTGCTCATGCTTTGGGCTGCACATGTGGCTGTTTTCTTCAGCTTTAAAATTGATGTTGCAAAATCTAAAACTTAGTCAAACAGATTCTGTAGACTCTGAACTTGTTTTTTGCCATTCTCTATCTGCAAGCCGAAAGCCTTGGTATGTGTGGATCAGAGGGAGACAAATTAGGAGGGAGATACTCAGACTGGGCAGATCTGTGTAGCTTTTCTGCTACTGACAGTTCACAATCCACCAGCTTTTGGCTTAAGGACTGTTCCCTACTAATAGAAGAGAGAGAACTTGAGGGGTTAAAGGAAAGAGCATCCTTTGGATAATTAGGGCGGATCAGAAGTGGAGCAAAATGTTCTTGCAGCTGAATCAGCTGCCCTCTAACCAGCCTGGAGTCTGGACTGGGGTCTGATGGACACTTGTACAGAATGCAATTTAATCTATAATGGCTGAGGAGGACTCCTCAAAGTCTGCAGCAAATGGCAATTATTGTCCCTTTTTGTCACATCTCCCCAACCAAAACAAAAAGGAGGAAAATTATTGAACATAACAACCGGGAAGGACCCTAACTAGCCTGCCCTGCCTCCCCCTCTCTGCTTAAAAATCCCCTGCAATACAGTAAGTGAAATGAGCTGCCCTATATAATAAAGTCTCTCGAGCAGCGGTGCGAAACAAGAATTCCTCCCCCCCGCGCACAGGCGTCCGCACCCCTTTTCCCTAATGAGCAGGGAGACGCCAGCTTGGGGGCTGCAGCCAGCGCTAAATGAGCGGAGAAGGCCATTCAAAGTGGGCTGACTCCAGCGTAAACTGCCTTAAGTGTCTGTTTATTAAATCACACCAGTGCTTAGAGTCTGCCCTGCTACCACATCAGAGCTGTCTGCATACAGACAAATCCCGGGCACTCCCACGGGACCTCGGTCCAACTGGATACCGAGAGTGGTAAAGAGGGGGAAGAGCAGCTCGTCACCGGCAGCCCCCTTGCTAGGCTCTGTGGTGTACTGTTCTTTAAGAGCATAAAAGGCTTTGTCTGAAGGAGACGGTTTGCATTTGTGACAGTGAAGACCTGGCTATTTTGAAACTGGAAAATCATCTTCCCATTTCCATTGTACAGAACGTGTACCATGGCAAGCATTTGCTTGTGGAACTGCCTTGTCTCAGCTCTGGAGCCTCAGCGCTGCTGGTGTCGGTCGTGTTGGGAAGCACGGCCCTTGCTTCAGCTCTCCCGTTGCCTCGGTGTGAGCTGCTTGCTAATGCGTGATGATTTCCTAGGAGAGTTCACTGGTGCCAATTTCTCCAGGGCTTTCAAAATAGAGCATTTACTGTTCAGACCCTATGCAATAATATTAGAGCAGAGGAAAAATCAAAATATTGTCGTGCATTTGTGCAGTCTGGGATACAATGAAGATCTGACCCCGACTGAGGTTTCTAGGCAAGCCTACAAATTAGTAATCTAAACATACTGTACACTGTGCTATTAAGAAAGACAGCAGATACTTATCCAAGCTGTGTATGCCATCCTGCTGGTCAGGAGACCTTGCTTTCTCTTCTGCTAGATGTGAGAGAAGTTGCTTACCGAGGTGACTGTTACTTCCCTTTTCCTCAAAGGCCATTTTTAAATGCAGGTAGAATCAGGGCACTCTGAGCACTGACAACTTCAGGTACCAATAGGACCGTGATGCCCATCACTTTACATTTCCCAAATCCATCTTCTTTTCTGGAAAAGAAAAGAAAAAGTTTAACAAATTCCTGCAGGGAAGTTACAGGGAAAAGTTGCTACTATTCTCATCTCAGAAGAAAGCTTAGGAAAAGACTTTGGAAAAGGTTTCAAAGAAGTTGGTTCTCAGGAATTGTAAGTGCTTCTGCTCAGCACAGGTCTCTCTTGAATATGGGTTTTGAACTTCAGACATGTTTCCTCCACATGTCTGATCAGGGAAGGAAACGTGTGTAGGACATGCAGTTCTGGTCTTGTATATTTGGACAAATTGTTGGATATTTCCATACATGAATTTTTACTCAAGTGGCTCTTGTCAGAATGCCCGGGGGGGTCTGTGCTGTGCATGGGCTGCAGCCCAGATGGGCGCCGTGTGCGAGAGCAGGTTAGGAGGCCAGCGCGAGCCTCCTCTCTGGAGGTGGGTCCATTAACATTGCAGCAGAGCAGGGGTTGGTCACGCTAATTTGTACGAGGAAGAAGCTATGCTAAGTTTAATATGAAGTGGTTGGTTTAGCTGGCAGAAAGAGAAGTGGGCTGTTTTCCATTTCCCTTTAAAATGTCAAACGCTAATAGTTTCTTCCGATCATCCAGAGATTGCCAAATAATTGACTCCCGCCTACAGCAAAAACCTCCCCAATCAACAAAGCAGGAAGCTGGTGACAGCAATTGCCCGAACGTGTCCGAATTAGCGAAGCCCTTGCAGCCCCAGCAGGGTCAACAGTGGCAACCCAGAGGTCGTGGGGCAGAGGAGATGGAAGCTGGAGCCTGCCCTGCTTCCTCTGCCCTCTCATGCCTCCAGGACATAGTGCGGGCGCGAGGGAGGCACAGCTGGAGCAGGCGGCACCTGAACCGCCGTCCAACAGAGATGTGTTTATTGAGAAGATCTGCTGTGCGTTAGGCAGAGGGGCTAGGGGGAGCGAGGAGGAAGTGTCCGTCTCCGTGAGTGGCAGCAGAGCAGTTATCTGACCCGGTGTCATACAGCTCCTAGCATCGTGTCTCTTCACGTCCTCCAGGGTTTGGCTGGTTTACTCCATAGGACAGATGTATTTGCAACAAAATGATTCCAGATTTGGTTTCCATTGCTGGATATATATATATATATATGTATATGTATATATTTGCCTTCAATTGTACTTGCACAGCTGTGGTGTTGTGGAAGTGAGCGCATGAGCATTGCTTTGGTGTGGCCAAAACGTTTGGACATAGAGCGTTGCCAAGACTCATACGGCCCAGCGCCCCAGAGAGAAGCAAGGAAGGGAGCTCCAAAGCTGCTCCGTAGCTGGATCCCCCACCTAGGTGCACAATCAGTTAGGTACACTGGGGTGTGAGATTTTGTAGTGAAAACAAAACAGGCGGAAGCTGAGGGCTTGTGTGAGGTCTCCTGTGTTTGCCAGGAGTGCAGTGTGCCTGTGACCTCTTGAAGACAACTCACGCATCTAGGCACTGTGGCATTTTGTAGGAGCACTTAATGACTCAGAAGAAAGAGAGAGCAGCGCTGTCTCCAGGCCCCCAAGCAATCCCGCCCTTGTTACAGGTAGGATGGGAAAGTTTTAAGACCAGCCCTTTGTGTTCTGGCTTCTCCTCACAGTGCACAGGAGAGCGGGGCGGGAGGCCCACGCCGGCTCCCACGGGCGCTGCGGTGGGTCAGGACCTCTGCCCGTGGCAGCAGCGCTGCCCCCAGCCTCTCGTGGCTCCGCGCGGAAGCCCAGCCTGGGCGCGCTGTCACACTCTGATAAAGGTCACTTTTACATCCTGTCTTCTGAAAGGTCACAGCATGACCCCAGGTGCAGGAGAAGATGAGGAAGGAGAAGGCAGATTGCTTTTTCTTTCTTTCTTTTTTTTTTTTCTTTTAATATTTTTTACTATCACAGGAAAAACACCAAACATACCTTGCTTTTGCTCCCGTACTGCCTATGTTTCTCTGCCAACACTGGAACCTTTTCCTCCTAAATGCTATTGGATAATGTTGTACTTTGTAGGCTTTGTAGTCCAGCTGGTTGCTGGACTTTCTTCTTACTTTACTTTTTTCCATGCCCATAGCTGTACCTCCCCTATTGATATTTCTGCAAATGAATAAGTGCAAGCTTCCAACCTTACTGTCCTCTATAGCCCTAAAATTGTATGAGAACGATTCTGCACATTTTAAGATGTAATGAGGTAGTTTTGCCCCTGCAAGCTGGAAAGGGCAGGGGGAACTGCAAGTTGTTCAGTCGCTCACTCCATGCACAGTGGCGGGTGAGTGTTTCCTGCAGGCAAGCCCGCACTCCCTTTCCTTCTCTCAGCAGTTCCACATGCCCATGAGAGCTGGGGAGGAGAGGGAAGCCAGATCCCAGGGTCTGCAGTTGCTTCCCCAGCTGGGACTCAGTGAGGCAGCCGGAGGAGGTAACTTGTGGTCTTTGGGGGTCTTTTTCCCTTTGTTTACCAGGATGCACAATGGGTAGCGTGACACACATTCAAATCCTACATGCCTCAAATTCAGGACTAGTGTCTTTAAATGCTGCCTTTCATCCTGCCTTTCTTCACGCTCTTGTTTTTAGAATTTTACAACAGCAAGAGAGTTATCCTCTGGATTTCAGAGAGTGATGGAAGAGAAAATACATAGGGATTTTGGCTGCATCTGTTCATTTTAATGATGAACAGATTTTTTCTCTTAAGGGCTGCACTGTATACTAAAGGAAGAGGTGCTGGTTACTATTCTGTTTATTGAGTAATGCAGTGACTTGTTACAGGTGTGAGTTATATCCCACAATACATTGGAAATGGAAAATTTAGTGTTTAGACACATAACTGAGTTTGTGAGGAGGACACATAACTTTATGTAAACCATGTTATGTAATATTTATTCTTCACAGTGGTGTGTAAATAGAGCAGTAAAGAGAGAAACCTGGAAAAGTCACTTTTCACCTTTTTGACCTTTGTGTAGGAAGCAGCCTCCCCTTGGCTAGTGTTTGGAAAACTGTCAAAGTTTTGCTGTTATATTAGAATGTATCTATATATGTATATCCATTTTAGGTAGTATAAAGGCTGTCATTGAGATGTCGTTGAAGGATCTAACATTTATTCATTTAATACAGTACTCATTCAGAAAAGGTTCATGCTTTGAGCCCAACTGTACACGAGTGACCAAAGACTGACTTTCTGCTACCTAGAATCAAGGCCAGATTCCTCATCTTTCAAAGGAAATTTAGGCAGCAGCTTTCTAACTAGTCCCTCAATCAGCCTACTTGTTCCTGAACCTTAACTAGATGGATAGAAATCTTCTATATTCACCAAGCCATAGAAAAGGTAAAATCATTGGAGAAGTAACTTGCCTAGGATCAAAAACTAGGTTATGGCTGGAGCAGGAATAGTGCCAAAGAGCTGGGCTACCTGCTGGGGAGAGGAGGAGATAGCCCTAATGAAGAATCCCTAGGGTGATTCCCTGGGTGCCCTGTCAGAGGGGAGACTGTTCTGCTAATTGAGTCTTAAAGAGTCTTTTCTGTCCTGTTTAAATTCCTGTAATGTTCCCCTTGCCTAGATAGGAGAGTGTCTGTCTAAGGATGTCTCTCTTTTCATTCTTTTCAGCAGTGTTTATTTTCCTCTCTCCCCTTGCCCATTCTTTGCAAGTTCATGAAGAGCATTCAGACCCCATGAGGGGGTGTCTGCAGATCCCCTAAGAAGATTAAGCTCCCTGAATATTTCATGCCCCTGATTGACAGTTCTTGAGGACCTCTTGTAAGCCTGGCGCCCGTATTCTTGTTTAAAAAAAAAAAAAAAGGAAAAAAAAAGAGAGAGACAAGAAAATCACATACACAGAACAAAATTGATCCTATGGGCCCGACCTCTGCTGACGGAAGGCACTAGACAGGGGCAGTTCCTCCCGGACATTTCCCCCTCCCCACAGTCTCCACTGTGAAATAAAAGGAGAGTAATAGGATTTTAAGAGGCAAAGAGCAGTCAGATGACCTGGCTGCTGTTCTCCCGCTCCCATTGCTGCAATGCTCAGGCTCATGGCCCCTCAAGAGCTTTTGCAACCCTCCCTCTATTGGAAACAACGGTGAGTGCTGTCCTGGGCTGCCGTTCCTGCCTTCCTAACGAGCTGACCTAGCTGTGCCCATGGCCCCTCATTAGAGGCTGAACTGCAGAGCGAGGCCCGCGCTGTCCTGCAGTCGTTTCACCCCATTAAGGGCTGCCCCCTGGTTGACAGCGGGAAAAGGAGCCACCGACCTGTAAATTCTCATCAGGCTGCTTTTGATTCTCCCTTCCCACTTAATCATCCTGTAATAGGCAGTTGAGAAGTTTCTTCTTTATTTAGAAAGGCAAGGCCAGGGACATCTCCCTTCATGCGGGGTTTGGGAGACATTCCTGAATTGAAACAGGAGGATGAGGAGGAGGGGGAGAAAGGCAGAAGGAAATGGCTCCAAAGCCTTTTTGCAGCTAGTGTGCGATGAGATTTATTGCTGCACTTGCTACAGACACCGGTACTTAAGACAGCAAGGTCCTATTTACTTCTGACCTGCTGCTGAGGGACTAAGTGCATTGCAGATAGTCTGCTCGTGGAGTCCTGATCAGATGCCATTTATCCAAAGAACTGCGAAGCTTACCAGGAAACGGTAAATCTTGCAAGGAGTAGTATTGGTAGGTACAGCAGCAATAACATTGAAAGAGCTTGATCCTTCCAGTTGCTGCTCTTTGACTTCAGAGGGTCACTTGGGATTCTCACTATGAGGCCTCCTCTGGCTAACCCATTCCTGGAGGTTATTGGAGATACTGGAGTAAGTTTCTGATGTGGCCCCTAATGAAGATGAAGGGGAACTTCTAAAGCTTTGCTGTGAACTTTCCCTCAGATGCAGCAGGCTGAGTAGGAAGTCATGAGAGTGAGGGGACCTCATCAATACTGAACACCAGTGCTAGATGAGAGTCTTTTCATGGCTTTAGCACTCTTTAGGTCTGCACTTCAGTGCCTGAATACTTCTCCTTTCTTTAGATTCTGAAATGGTTGTGGGTTTTTTGTATATCTTAAATCTAAAGTTTATTTTGTAAGGTGTTTGTAAGATGTTTTGTAGCCCCGAGAACCTGGAAGGAAGGAGAAGCATGCTGCTGTGCAGCACCTTTCTGCTCTTTGTTACTGTGCAGGAAATCCTTAATCTAGGAGGACACTGAATTTGGCAGTTTCCCCTTTTTACCCATCTCCTCATGGGCTTGTTCAAGGACAGAACTACCCAAAGAGCAGGAGCATCCGTCATCTCGGATCAGGGCTGGAGGCATGACTTGCTCTGATACCTTAGGGAAGGCAGCTTGGGCTTTCAGGCAGAGAGCAGTCGAGGTTAGTCCTTGGCAGGATAGTCCTTAGTCCTCCTCTTTCTTCATTCCTTGCAGTGCGTGGGGAGGCAATAAGGAATCTATGAAGACGAAGGTTCCTGGGATGTTCATCTTCAACAACAATACATTTACTGTGGGTGGAGTAAGTGACCCAGAAGGAGGAAAGTCTGAGCAGGGTTTATTTTGAGTTCATATTCTTTAGGGTAAGGGCTACAGAGGCCGTAAAGGGAGTCAGAGAAAGGGAAGCGGAAAAGTTAGAAATGCCCACTATGTGCTCTGGAATAGGCAAGTGTGCTGGAATTATTCTTGGTACTGGGGACACTCCACCAGTTTAGTGCAACACATTTACAGTCGTCCTGACAAAGGTCAGTGCCGTGTGAGGTTAAGGAGACTCTCTCAGCCTCTGCGGTACTCTCTTCCTTTCTCTAGAATCCAGAGTTGGTAGATTCAAATGAAAGTCTCTTCCAAATGACTGTTTATTTGCTGTTAGGTTTGCCCTTTCAGCACTATTGATCCACAGTGTAACACAAATCTGTATTAAACGTGAAGATCCTTTCTGTGTAGATCCTGCATTTCTGTATGAGTTGTGGCTAGACGTCCCCATTAAGACTCGGGACCATTTAAACAGCGAACTCTTCATGTAGGGGTTTTTATTCAAAGGGCCCAGGCAATTTTATAAAGCATCAGCGGAACCAGTAAGTTATCCAATAACATCACCTTTTTGAAGTCGATTAGTATTTTTAACAAGCAATTGATGTCCCATTAAGTTGCAAGAGCAATCTTGGTGACATGCCAGTGCAATTCCTCTGTAATGCTTACCCTGTCAATGCTCCGCATAGTGCAGCTTCCAGCGCCGCTTGCCAAGGGCTGCGGCTCGGTGTTATCTCAGTTTTGGGGGAGGAGAGGATCTTCCCTGTGTTCATAATCATCACAAATAAACTTTGTATACGAACAAGACCAAGGAAATTGATGACTGTTTATCAGTCTCACACCACAGGGCTACATAAAAGCCCCACTGCAGTGACAGCCCAACGTTTTGCCCCTTATTTACCCATTTGTTTGGACTGGTGCTGCCCCGTGGAGCCCAGGCTTCCAGCCCACCGCCTGCCTTTGGCTTTTCTGTGCCCGGGAGGGCTGCACAGCCAGCAAATTGCTCCAGCCCCATTGCTCAGAGACACAGAGAGGGAGCTCTTCAGAGAGGACCGATTCCCTACCATATTCTCACTCCTTTTTCAATTTTAGGTGAGCATCAAATAGCTCAGAGAACGATGCTGAAGGTCATTTTTTCCTGCTGGCAAGTGGAGGTCAGCCTGCTGCTGTGTTTGTACATCTCATTTGTAATTAAACATGAAATGTTTTTGTTGGAAAAAGTCTGCTGAGGTTTGGGGATGACAGGGGTATTTTTACTACCCAGCTTTGGATATCTGCCTTCATTGATAAGCTTAGGACACTAGTCACATATGCTGTGCTCAGAAGTGCTCTTTATAGAAGCCTGCCTGTCTCCGTGTTCTGTCTGCGTAGGGACTTCAGGGAGAAGTTCTTTCCTATTAACTTAGATAGCTGAGACATAGAAAGGCAGGGGTATGAATAGCCCTCAGTGCTACGAGCTCTTTTTCTTGTGTTTTATTATGTGTTAGGAGTTGCAGTAGGCAAAAACTCATTTTTTCTTACTGACAAGTAATTTCTACCTCTTTATATCAAGCATTATGGAGAGTTTGTTGAGACCATCACATTTTTCTAGTGTAGTTACGCAGAGGAAAATACTTGTGGAGACATCGCACATCCCTCATCCTCTATTTTTAGGCACCTGATATGGGACAAAGAGCTCTTCAGAGCAGTGCTCATCTCTCTGCAGAATTAGAGCATAATTTAAGTTGGAAGGAACCTTTGGAGGTCATTTGGTCCGGCCATTGCTCAGAGCACGGCCAACGTGGCCCAGGTTGGTATCACCCGCTCTTGTTCCCCCATGGCAAGGAACTGGCTGTGCTTGTTTGTGCTTTTGGCAATCGGAAGCACTGCAGCCTTTATTCCTGGAGCATCTTTTCCATGGTAGCTGGGGCAAGAAGAGCCTGTCAAATACTGTGTGCTGGTGGACTGGTTCTGCTGGGGGTGACTCAGAGTAGCAAATTGATTTCAGCTACCCAAGCAGAAAAAAACATACATATATATATATATTTTTTAAAAGATTGTCAAACTAATAACAGTCCAAGAAAGCTAAAGGAGGAATTGCCAGAGGAATGGCAATAGAAAATGTAGGATCCCCGTTGAAATGGTTGCCCAAGTTCAAAACCAGAATGAAAATGGATTTTAGAGTTCTGAAATTTTAGGTTAATTTTTATCTCCCTCAGTCTGTAGTTACTAATGGAACCAGATGCAGCAGGATAAGGATATCTACGGAAAGATTTTTCCTTCTGTTGTTTGTAGCTGGGAGCAAAAATAAAAACGTATCAGAAATGGCACAAGGTGACCGTTCCAGACAGGTTTACAGCCCGTTTGGGCAGAGGTGAGAGGTTTGGTGTCCGCTCGACGTCAAGCATCAGGCGGCCTGTGGGGCTCCCACAGCACTGGGGTTTTGCAGGGAGGGCTGTGATAGAGCGTCCTGCAGAGGCACCCGAGGCCCTGGAGATCCCACTCCTGAGCTGCACTTGGTGCTCCAACCTTGCCTGTGAGGGAGGAACATTTCTCTTTTCTTTCTTCACAAGTTAAAAGAGATTTTCGCTGAATGTGACTGCAGATCTTGAGCATGTCCCATTGGCTGGGAGAGGGGCAAAATATCACAGATGAGAAACCCTAACCTTTCCATTCAGCCTCTACTGAAACTAGAGCTGAAACTTGCAAGATGTTTCTGTTTGGCTGGGGGATTGGTTGAAAAACAATCTTCCTTATAGTGAGAGTTACAAACTGAACGTGACCTAACGTGCACTCCGGCCACTGGCTGTGCTCACGAGCATGTGGGAAGGAAGGAGTTAAGGATCCTGCTCCCTGAGCCATCCACAGCAGGGAGTGACCCACTTTAAAAGGGTTAACAGTATTTGGTTTTTCAGAACTATTTGTTATATCAAGTTAGTGCAGCAGAGGTCAGCCAGGTCACTGCGCCACCCCCTTCGCTCTCTGTCCTCAGCCTCTCCCCCTTGTTTCTCCTCTAATCTGATGACCTCAGACACAGCTCTTTCCTTATGATGTTCTTGACAGCATCTTCAGACGATGCGCAGCTCGACGCCAGTTGTCTTTCCCTTTCTCTCCCGTCCCTCAGGAGAAACCCTTGGATGCTAAAAGGCACTTTGCGCAGTGGGGGAAAGCCTCAGCAATTTGTTCTGTGGTTTTTGGACAACAGTAGCTCAGAAAACAGTTTTCCAGGGCATGTGCACGTCTACTATGACAGGCTTTTCTTCTTTGTGTGCATTTATTTCTTTCTGCATGTTCCTCTTTATTTTTTTTCTTTAGTGATTAGAAGCCTTCTAGGAATCCCAGTTTACCAGCTGCCCCACCCGCTCTCTTCCTCTCTTCATCAGGTTGCTGCATGTTGTGCCCTGCACAAGTTCAGATGCTTTTTGGGGAGTACAAGTTAATGTGTTGCTATTTGTAAATATAATGGCAAATTTTGGCTAGGATTTACGTGAGACTTTAGCAACCAAACGAGGTTAGCTGTGCTGTCGCCACAGTGAGGGTTTAGTATGGCAGATGTTGCTTTGAGGATTTTCATCCCTCCCCTCTTACCTTCTCCCAAAACAGAGTTTCTGTTGCAAGGTCTGTGAGTATCGCTTTGTGATCTGCCTTCACAGCCCCCAAACTCCACAGATATGAAAAGGAAGGGAATCAGTAGGTGGTCAGTGTCTTTGCAAAATGTGGTTATAATCAGTTCATAACTATCAAGCTCTCATACTCGCTTAGTCTTATCAACACCAGTGTATTATCCTTCTGTCGCACTGGCCACCAGAAAGGAAGAGCAAATTCCCAGGAAAGGTCTCGCTCCCCACGTATGCCCAGGTGCTGCGCGTGCCGCGGCTCCGGTGCCGTTGCACCCGTGTGCACGCACACACCTATGCCTCTGCCCCAGCCACCTTCCTAAGAACATTTCTGCTTTCTGGCATTACCCAGTTGCCCATTTTGCGGCCAGAGCAAGGGGAGGTGCATGTGCTGTCAGAGGGTAAAATTAGCCCTTTTTCTTCCTCTGCTATGGCTTGATCTGGATTCAAAGGGTAGGCTTGGCTTTGTACTATTTTTTTTTTTTTAGCGGGATGGCATATTCTAGTCCTGGATATCCTTAATTTCCTGAGGGAAATGAATGATCACCATAAAAAAAGCTCCTACTGGTAACACTAAAGCTGCTTCTTGCAGCCTTCCCGGGGCTGGGTAGCTGCCAGACCTCGGTGTTTTTAACAGAGCTGAGCGATCAGTGAGAAAAAATATCTGTGCGTATTTGCTTGAATTCAAAAGCAAATTGCAGCTCAAGCGTGTTTGCGTGACCATTGTATTTTCTTCCTGGTCATGTTCAAGTGCATAGGAACATTAATTGAAGAGTGAAGCTTAAGGCAGGATATCTTTAGTTAGAGCTCCTTTATATAAAACTCCATTGAAAGCCAAGTAGTCAAGTTTGGCAGTCCAAAGGGACAGATAGGAGACTGGAGCCTTTCTGTTAAATTTTCATGCAACTGGCAAACACAGAGTTGAAGTGTTTCAGTGCCAGATTTTTCCATTCATGAATGGCTGATCTGTTGATAAGTTACGAGCTCCTGTGGTGGCACCTCTGTTTTGCAGGAGGGTGCCTGGCCGAACTAGGGTAGGAGGTGACACTTATCTCCACTTTTCTGCTCTGATGGAAGCTGGAAAAAATGTGGGTATTCTGCATGTGTTACATGTTGTGAGCTGCTTTTCCATCTCCACTGTTTACCGTGGGGTTTGGCTACAAGGCAGCTGCAAGTGTGGGATACTTAGTGAGGGTGTGAAGGGGAACACATGCAACATGGAAGGATTCTGCTCCCATATCCCATCTGGGAGATTCTAAGCTCTGCTTTCAGCTTGGACATTGACACTCTCTGTCTTTAAACAAGCTAGCTAATATTTCTGCCTCAGTTTCCCTATGGGTAAATTGGGAGTTGTACCGTGTGTTTGTTCACCTAGATACCATGTTTTCCTTTTGTGTTACATCAGTTTATGGGTGTTTGGTGACAAGCCATAACAAAAAAAGAAAGTTAGGAAACAAGGAAGTTTGGATTAGTTCAACTGACTATAAAGTTGACTTGTTAACTGACCAACGGTTCAACATCTTAAAAAATAATGTCTTTAACCCTACGTGGAACATTCCTAAAGAGTCATATCCCTGGGAGGATGATGAATATACCAGATGTGATGGAGATCTGTATGTACACTTCAGGTCGTTCTTCTGAATTCCCTAGGACAGTTTCAGCTCCGCGTTCCAGGGCTTGCTGGAGTCATGAACACAGCCTGTCTGTTACTAGGTGGCCCTCCTCTTTCCATCTCACCATTGGCCTCAGAACTACAGGTTTTTGGAAGCACGTAAGTAGCAGAGAAGTGAAGTACCTGGAGGAATGAAATGGTCTCAAGTTTCTTCTGGAGGAGAAGGAACTGCCACTCTGTGGTCGTGCCAGCATTGCTGCCACCCTTCATGCCACGTCGCTCGCAGGCCAGTGCAGAACAGGGACATTGCATATCGTGCACGGACGTTTCTGTGGCAGGGAGCGAAGCATCAAAACAGGAGTGACATTTGGCAAGAGGAGCCCTGAAAGGCCGAAAGTTTCTGACTTCAGCAAGCCAGTGAGGGAGGAAGTCGGCGAGTGCAGAAGGATTCCCTGTCCCCCCTGCCACCCCCACCCCTGCCCTTCCTCCACACCCCTCCTGGGGAGATGGGAGAAGAAACTTGGCAAGCCATCTTGTCGCCAATCAATCTGTGGTGTAACAATTAGCACTTAAGCACCACTCACGCTCAACACGGCCGCACAAAACACTTA